>OX451345.1:28419629-28634629 GCA_949629155.1 Myopa testacea
CGTTTCCGTCGGCGTCAATTGTTATCAGAATTTTTTTCGGTTTCGGTGAATTCGATTTGGATCAGTATCAATCATCGCAATTATCAGAATAGGATTAAATCGGAGCTTTTATAAATAAATAAATATTTTAAGTGGTTTTCAAGTAAAATAAAACAAAAGACACTCAAGAAATATAAATGAAGTATTTGATTATTTTTATTTATATATAAAAACAAAAACCTCTTCAAAAAGTATTTTACGATAGATGAAAAATTAAGACTGTACTTAAAAATACGGTAATCTTAGTAGTTCGAGTTACAGTGGTGCTGGTGGGGGTGTCTATGGGTTTAGAAGATTCAACGGTATTCGCAAGTCAAATGAGCGTCAACATGTCAAATGTCAGTTCAATGAAATGAATTAAATGAACTACGAAAGTGATGTTTAGTGTCACAGTCACTCAGTTCAGTCAGTTTACTCAGTCAGTCAGACAGTCAGTCAGTCAATCAATCAGTTCAGACAGTTCAGTGAAATGAATTAAATTAAATGAATTGAATCCAGTGAAATGAATCGAATGAACTTAAGAAAGTGATGTTTAGTGTCGCAGTCACTCAGGTCAATTAGTTCCCTCAGTTCTTGCATTTTAGTCATTCATTCTTTCTTCTCCTTCATTCATTTATTCATTCATTGGTTAGGATTTTATTAAAAGCAACATCTTAAGTTAAAAATAGTGAGGTGATTCGTAACAATCAACGTGAATGAGTGCTTTTGTCGTTGTTGTTGTTTTACATCACGTTAACAAAGTAAAATGAAATACCGAATACATATTTAATTATAAATGTTAATGTAATGTATTTGAGTGAATGGAACGGGAGTGCGGGGGGGGGGGGGGGGGGGGGGGGGGGTTGAAGAAGAAGCTTTTGGGGTTAAATCACTTTTTCTATTGTATTTCTAACGTGACGTGAGTTGATGTGATGATTCCCATAGAAATCGGTCGATGACAACGATGGTGGCTTCTTTTCATTGCAGCTCACGATACTTACTGTAATCACATCTCTCTCTCTCTTTTAATCACTCTCTCTGACTCTGTCGTACACATTCAGCAAGTATTTTTAGCCTATTCGCCATGAACACTCAGGTTCCTCTTCTTTTCAATACCTTTTCTATCCCCAACGTTCCTTCCCTCCTTCTATTCAGCTTTGTCTCTTTCCGTACCTCTGTTTGTCCTTCGTCTTCCACTCTCTCTCTCTCTCTCTCTCTCCCTCCCTTTTTCCAATATAATGACGGGAAATAATGTGAATGATCTCAGGTGGTTCGAATTGATTATATACTCGTACTTTGGATTGAGGTTAATTATAATAAATGGATATTCGTTGTTTTCGTCTCTTTGTTTGCTTTTTCTTCGTCTTTTGCCCCCTGCTCTTGCATGTTGTGTGCCATCCCGCTGTCGTGTGGTTTATTTTTAAAACGTCAGTGCTTCATAGATGGCGCTTTAAAGTCACATGTTGTTGCCGGTATCGTTGCTTTCCTAAAACTTTTCGTTGTTGTTGTTTCTATAATATTCTACGTTCGTTTTTCTTTCTCTTGCTTTTTTATTGTAATGTATTAAAAAGAGAAAATACTCTTAATTCGTTGGGAAAAAACCCATGGAAAATGTCGCTTTTGCTGCTTGACACTTTAATGGAAATTTTGTGTAACGATGACACATGACTGCAAAAAAGCAACAACAACAACAACAAATATACGTATATATCAAGTGGCCATAATCGACAAGAGGGCAGAATTACAGAAAACCACCGACCGACTGCATAAACTTCTATAAAATAGAGTTAATAGTATACGAGTATAGACTGTATACATATAATAATATACTATCTGAAGAACTCTTTGTTTTTTTAGCAAAACTGTGAAGTAACTTCATGTAATTATTTTCAATTAACAGCTTAATGATGAAGTAATGTTGATAATAATGTTGAAACATAGAGAAATAAGTAACGAAAGGAAGGAAGCCGAAAGTTATTCGAAATCAACTCACTACTTAAAGAGTGTTTATTCTTCTTGACAGAAATCGATTGGATAATGGGATTGGAACTTAAATGGACTTTAAGGACATTTCACTCCATTATTGTTTAGTAATTACGCTAAAACTTTTATGAATTCGGAATCATTTCATTAAGTATCTATCATTAATATTGAATTAAAGCTTCAATTATTTGGGTCACTAATAAATAAATATAATTGCACTACTACTAATCTACTTCATTTATATCAAATTATATATGATTAAATAGTTCATTAATAATGTGTATGGTATACATTCGTGTATAAATGGAGTCAATCATAAAAAATACTAAGAATAATAAATGATACATGATAAAGAATGCTAATTGATCAATAAATGATTAGTCATGGATGTCAATAATACAATAAACATAACTAACACATGACTTGAAACTTAAAAACTTATAAATTATAAGAATTATTCAAGCGTTTTATGAAAGTGGGCTCTCTTCTGCTTTCATTCATACAGATTATCTGTTTCACTCTTTTTCAAAGGTCGAAATCACTCAAGAATTGAAGTTTGGAGTGTTCGTTCACTTGATGGGTCCAGTGATCGATAAGGATTTCTAAGGATTTCCTCATTCTTTCTTATTAAATTATAAGGAGTCCCTAAAGAAAGTCGAAATGGTGACTCAGAATGGTGGGATCGATAAGAAGGGTGGTGGGGGAGGGTGAGAAAAGCTAGCTAATAGATAAAAAGACAAATGGAGAATCTATGAATTTAGGTTTCCTCTTCATATACTTCTCACTTCTCTTTTAACCCTTCTGTCAACAGATATTTTTTCCACCTTCCGTCAACAGATAGGTCTGGCCAGACCTACAGTATGCCTTGCGTGCTAAGCAAGGCAATATCCCCATAAAAGTAAGAAAAAACATCAAATTTGTTGTGAAATTAGAAAAAGGCACACTTTTTTAAATATTTTTGACTATAATTTAAAAATTTTGGCATTTATGTAAAGCTTTGCTATGTTGTAAGCATACAGGAACATTGACAAATATGACAACTAAATCTTGTTTTACGCTGTCTTTTATCATTCGCTCTGTATATAGAGCAAGATTTTTTATTGTTTGATACTGTAATCCCAGTGCTAGTTGTTGGTTGTGCAATTTTTACGCTGACAGGTATTGCGAAAAATGACTAGTGCATTTTTAACTGGAAAGTTTTCAACTATTTGCGGATTTCTCAGTCGGTCTTCAATATATGGAGTCACAAGCCTCTCTGCGAGAGCTTTCCAAAAAGTCCTGCGAGCATTCGCTTTTTGTGTGCATTCAGACTGATGTGAAATATTATATATGATGTATGCAGCCAGTGCAGATATGTCCAGCATATTGTAGAAAAAGGCTAGTGGCCACCGCCACGTTTGCCTCCTGCCTTTATCCTTGATTATGTTCCCGTTCTTGGTCTCGTTCTTTTCCGGTGTACAGAATTCCTTTGCTCGAATAAACATTCGATGAGTCGCAGGCCCACCATACTTACGGCAGCTAGCAGTACTCCAAAATATGCATACAGTTCTTTATCTGTAACCGCTGTCTACTGCCGAGGATATTACTTATTGAATATTTCTCGTTTCCGTTCTGGCTTTTACATTTGTTTGCATTACAATAATGTCAACAATTTCAGGTGTAATGATAGATTTGAAAATACACCGCTTCCAATTTAACTGAGACGTTTTTATGGTATGCTTATATATTTCTATTATTTTTGAAAATGTTCACAATCTAAAGACTTTTTTATGGAATTATCACTTATTGAATGATATACATAAATCGTGAACCATCGTTTGCTTTTATATTTTCAACACAAGCTCATGCATTCGCAAAATATTATTAGATGTCATAATCCTTTCGAACAAGTAACAGAAATACAGATTTCTGCAGTGTCCCTACTCAATAGTAGGAAATATTCGCAAACAATATTATCACGTAACCCCTTTTGGCGAAACAGGTAACAAACTATTTGCTTTAACAACATTGTTTTTTATACATTTTTTATTATAGGAAATATCCATCCAAAATCCCTTTATTTTTTAATACTAAGCATAATGACGGGTTTTTCTTATATTGACCTCAGTCATCTGCACCCATCCTGATTTTATTTTCTACCCTTATGTGAAGGAAAAATCTAAAATCATAGATACCTAAATAAAAAATAAGTTTTTCCGCCATATTTCGCCTGAAGTTATATGTAGGTCTGGTCAGACCTATCTGTTGGCGAAAGGTATAAAGTTGAAAAAATACTTAGAACTCCCGTTCTATTCAATATATCTTCATGATTCTTAAAAATTTAGGCAGATAATTAGTTAATTGACAAAGTCAGAAAGTTTCATGAGGATACCCCTAACAGTTTTTTTACAACTCGTTCTCAAAGTTGGAAAAGGTCTGGCCAGACCTATCTGTTGACAGAAGGGTTAACACCTTTCTTCTTCTCTGCTCTCCTCACTTCTTTCCTAGTCTCCTGACTTCTTCCCTACTCTAACTTATTCCCTATTTTCCGTACTTCTTCTCTATTTTCTTCACCTTTTCGGTTATTTATTCACCTCTTCCCCACTCACCTCACCAATTTCGTAGTTCTCACATCGTCTCTACTCTTCTCATCCCTTCAAAGAGTGTCTAACTCTCAATTCTTGTCTTTGCTTTTCTACATAGCTATTTTTTCCGCAAAAAGAAAATAATTTATTAATTTTACAAGAACAACAACAATAAAAACCCAAGTTTTCTTGCTTATCATGCATTCGTTTGTTTTTTTATTATTATTATTAATATTATTTTTATTTATTGCTTGAATTGTTTATTTTCCTGTCCTATAATCGTAGTTATTGTTATTTTTATGAGTGTTGTTGTTGTTGTTACTGTTATTGTTATTTTTGTTGCTATTGTTGTTGTTATTAGTATGTTTATTGTTATTGTTATTTTTATTTATTACAATCACATGTCGTGACTCGATCTAATCGCAAACTCAGCGAAAATATCAGCAAATAAATACAAAAAACAACAACATACTCGTACATAATGCAAAAAATGTAAAACCAAAAAAATTTTCATGCAGCAAAAAAAACCGAATAAAAAATTGCTTATGTGGAAAAAATTAATCAACAATAATAATAACAACAACAACAACAAAATTATTAAATATGTGTAACGAGAGTGGAGCTGTTGATTTCTTTATATTTATGTATATTAAGCTTCAAATAATGGAAATAATAATAAATAAAAATAAAAATTAATAGTAATAAATAATAATAATAATAAATAAATATAAAAGGCGGTGAATTCATCGGTCGGTGGTGGTGATTGCGTTTGTTTCAGTTTCGGGTAGAGCTTTAATATTGCCTCTTGACGTTTGTTAAGCTTTCCATACGTTATTCGGATTTTATATTCGTTTGAATAACATTTTTTTGTAAAAAATATTAATAATTTCTTGTCATTTTCTGTTATTAATCGTTATTTATTGTTATGAACTGATATTTATTGTTATTAACGGGTATTTATTGTTATTAACTGCTATTTATTGTTACTAACGGGTATTTATTGTTGTTAACCGTTCTTTATTTTTATTAATTTACTGTTATTTATTCTTATTAAATCATATGTATTCTAATTAAATCATATTTATTGTTATTAAAGGATTTTTATTGTTGCTAAAGGATATTTATTGTGTTATAAACTCTTATTTATTGTTATTAATTGTTATTGTTGAATGCACAAGAATTTCAGTTTAAATTAAATAAAGAAATACGCAATAACACATTCTTATGAAATTCTGTGACACGAAGCAAAAATACGTTGATCGGAAATATGTTATTCCGTTAGGTCAAAGTAAACATACTTTCATTGTTTTTCTAAGAAGATAAGAGGCGACGAGTGGTCGCATGTTAAAAAGAATAAAATGTTAAAAAGAATAAAAGAAAGAAGAGTTCTTTTATTCTTTCGTTTGTGATCTCTAATAGTGACAAGATCGTATCTTAAAAGTTATTTTAAATAAAGACTTAACAATCGTATTTAAAATTGAACTTGTGTTTTATTTCTACATCTAATACTTAATTATTTTATTGAACTCATTTAGCTATTTTTTAATTATCATTTAACAGGATCTTCAAGCTAGCGAAAATTCGATAATTAATTGAATCAATTCATTGAATTTCCGTGTGTATTTAATATACATATGTATATTTAAACCTTAATATTAAATCTCAAATATTATGTCTTTAATTTAACATACAACAGCTAATTATTTCTCTCGTTTTTTTCTCTTTTCAGCTACAAAAATATTTACAAACAAGAATTTTAATAACACCGAAAACGAAATAAATTGCAACAACAATGAATAAGAAGTTAAAAAGCAGCCCTCGCAAAAGGTGGCCTTTTTATGAGCCATCGTCATATGATTTTTAATAAACGTGAAATAACAAAAACAAAAAAAAATTTAAACGAGTTCCACAAAAAAACCTAAAAAAAACACAAAAAACACAAATTAAATAATTCACGACGCTAACCGTTGTTTTTAACCGTTATTTCCGTAACGACGTTCAATAATAATTTCAAGTTTTCTTTCAAAATCATCTTTTTTAATATATTTTTTTTCAGGATGTGCAGCAATTGAAAAAAGCTCTGTGAAGGAAAAAATTATTTTTTTAAGGAAACTTTTTGTGTTCTATTTTTAAATAATTCATAAAGAATAAAAAATTAAATTAGGTTTTAATTAAGCTAAATTAAATTAAATAAATCATTAAAATAATCTATTAAAAAAGTGAGTGCACTGTTTTTATTGTAATATAAAATATAACAACAAAAATAATAATACTAATAATAATAATACAAGATTAGTTTTAAATTAAAATTAAAAAATATATTAAAAAAGCTGTAATTTAAGCTTAAAGCTATAGAAATTATTTTAAGTGTACAACAAAAAAAAAAATCCAGCAAAAATGTGAAATTTTAATAAGAAAGAAAAATAATTGCAATTAATTATAATATATTTAATACATGAGAAAATAGAAATGTTTTTTTGTTCAAATAAAAATGCTACAAAAATATTAAAAAGAGAGAAAATAATTATAATAACTTAATCAATAAAAAAGAATCAATTTTCATAATTGCGGAAAAATGCTTATTTAATGAAAAGTTTAAAAGAAATCAACAATAATAACGTCAACCACAGCAACATCAAAACAAAAGCAGAAATTGGAGTAAAAAATCAATTTAAATAAATTGAAGAAAAAGAAGAGAGAAAAGAAGACGAAGAAGTAGACGAGGCATAATATATATAAAAAATAACATACTCTGCTCTTCGGGCGCGTGTGTTTGAAGAAGAAATCGAATCGCCGCTCTGAAAGCGGCTCTGCTTCTTCCGTGGTTCTCTTCCCCTCGCTCCTCTCTCACTGGCGATATTTCCCTCTGCATTCCCAACTCGTGTTTTCCGATCCGTTTGGCTGACGCTTTCACCGAGCATCTCCAGTTAGAATTCAAGGAAAAGTTATGCAAACATGTGCCGCCAGTGTTGTTGGCCGCTTTTCAGTTCTTGTTGCTTCCGCAGTTGTTGTTGTTCGGGGATTTTGCAATCTCTTGAATAAGTCGGCATGAAATGGAAGCAGCCATCCGTTCAGCAGTGCAGGTCGGTGGACCACCGCCACCGTCGTCCGCCACAAACGCTGGCCAACGAGCTGGCAACCAAGCGGCGGGTAATATTAATAGCGGCAGTAGTAGCGGCAGCAGCAACAACAACAACAACAGTAACATCATCATCAATAGTAGCAGCAACAGCAGTCACAGCCACAGCCACAATAATCAACAACAACAACATCAGCAACAGCAGCAGCATCATCAACAACATCAACAGCAGCAGCAGCAGCATCACCACCAACAACAGCAACAGCAGCATCATCAGCAACAACAACAACAGCATCATCATCATCAGCAACAACATCATCATCAGCAGCAACACCAGCAGCAGCAGCAGCAGCAACAACAACAGCCACAGCATCAGAGTGATAATGGACCCACGTCCCACCATCATCATCAACAGTCGTCAAATCAATCACAGCAAATGGGCGGTCAACAACAGCAACAACAACAAGCAAACATGTCTGCTTATCAACAAAGGATACCAGCGGGAGCGTCACCAATTCATAGGTAAGCAACGATACATACGATACATGAAATATATAGTATGAAAATATACCTTAAAATATAGTTTAAAAGATACTTGAATCCCCCCCCCCCCCTACTCTTTCATAATTTGTGGAGCATATGTACAGGTCGGATGTGGTCCCGCCTAGTTTTGGATGGAGGATATATAATATTGATATTACTCGTAGATGTAAAGCTATTCAATTTTAACAAATTTATCCGATTATTTTAAGGTCAACCAAAATCCTTCCCTTTATTTTGGCCCATTATTTGAACCTTCCAAAAGCCGGCCAATCGTAATAGTGCTCCAAAGTCTCTTACTCTTCCAGACAGGCTCTGCAGGTATCAAATTCTAGACTTCGGAATTTCCGTTGCCTCTGAATTCGCTGAATCACTTTTAGAATTTCCTAATTTTTTATCTCTTGATAAAAGTTAATTAATTTGGGCCACGTTAGGCCCAGGTTAGGTTATCCGAGGGACTCTAAACAGTAATCCGACCAAGCAGCCGGATGCACTTAGGCCAAGCGGTCCATTGTGAGCCTGCTTGAAATGTAGGGGGAGGGGAGAGGTGTGAGCAGAGGATGCAAATACATTATGCAGGATACATTATTCAATGAGCCCCGCACCAAGAACGATGCTCTTAATGGCCTCCAATGGCTCTTAATGGCCTTGATACCAACGTCCTGAAGGGTGGTTAGGTGCATCAAGCCCATTGTTTGCACTTTTACCCTGGCAAAGGTAGAGCAATTGTATTTCAGTGCTCCAAGGTATCTGGATTACCAGACAGGATGTAGAGGTTTTATATTCCGAATTACGTAATTTCGTTACGTAGAGAGACCTCTGAGTTCGCTGGGCCCTGTCAGAATTCCTACAATTTTCCTCAGTTCACTTTTATTTCTTTTTTATAAAAGTTTTTTAGTTCGCGCCGTGTCGGGATTGTCCCTGTTCTGTTATGCACGTTGTTTGCACAGCCCGCTTTTATAGGGCTGATCGGAATATTGAATAGTCTGGAGAAGCGCGTGTTCGGACTTCCGAAGTCGTACTGTACAATATACAACATAATCAGGAAAAACAGATTGTAAAAAGAACTTGTTGCTTTTTACATGACAAAGGTTTTTTGAAAAAGATATCGTCTATTATGTTTATTTCATCATAAAGATATAGAAACAGAAATATGAAGGACAGAGGACAGCCGTCCCTCCCTCTTTTCTTCCATGTATTTTATAGACTCTCACTCTCTTTTTTACCGTCTCACTCGCTCTATTTCAATATTTTTATTACCACTTTTACTCATCGCTGGCACGTTTTGGCCAACCGTCCTCAGTACAACGACGGCCACGTTTGTTACATAAAGTTGGCAACACACACTCCTCGTTGTTCCTGCTCATGTTCGTTGTTGCTTTTTTTTCTGCTCTTATTCTGTTTTCTGCTTCAGCTGGGTTTTTTCCTGCTTCTGTTGAACTTTCGTTCGTATTTCGTTGACTTAAAAAAAACGTCTGACGACATAAAAGAATTGGAACATAGATTCCTCTCTGTTTCTGTTTCTATCTATCTGTCTCGGTGTTTCTCTCTGGCAACTGCAAGAATTTTTCTACCCTGATGATCATCTTTGAAAGTACGGCATTATTTGCACATTTAATAAAAAGAAACTAAATTAAAAAAAAAAGAAAGAATGAAGTTGTATTGCGTGGGAGAGAGGGCATTGAGGGAGAGTAGCATTGTGTAGAGTGCAAATGAAGAGAAAAGCAAAATAAATTTGCAGAAACATTTATTGGAGTAGAAAACTTGCACGGAATTTTAATGTTTTCTTAACATGCTCACTCGCTCTCTTTATCCCTCTCTCGCGCTTACACTCACACGCGATGTTCCTTTTGAATTCACTTCCTTCTTTCACCCGCTTTTATTATAATAGTTACGTGCTGCTACTCTTGATTTTGCTTCTTTTTACTTCCATTGCTTCTTCTCCTTGTTTTCCTCAACAAGAGCTCCCATGATGTACATATGTACTTGGTTTTTGCAGTTTTTTATTTAAGTTTTTCTTTTATTTTCTTTCATGTTGTTGTTGTTTTTGCATTGCAACATTAAACGGGCGTGTTTAACATGGCTTTTGTATGAAGCTCTTTGTACAGGTTTTACTTTTGCCCTTTTCTTTAATCCAATCCAATCTCTCTCCCACACATTCTGCCACCCGTCTCCTCATGCCAACCATTCTTCCCACAAACTGTTTTCCTCCGCCTTTTATGGGCAAAACCTACTTTCTTTAGCATGTTTCTGTAGCATGCTGCCATTTTTTACATAACCTTAAAAAGAAGCTTCAGCGGCAGCGTGTATTTCCGACTGCTTTCAATTTGCTTTGTTTTTGTTGCTTTTCTTGTTTATCAATCCATTTAATTGTTGTTGTTTGTATTCACTCTCACATAGTTCTTTCATTGTAGCTTCATTTAGAACAAAACTAACCTTACTTTTTGTATTACATTACCCCATCTTTCCTCCTCCTACCGGCTTTGGTTGTTCTACAGACTGGCTGGCTGCCTGACTGAAGTTTGACACGCGGCTGACTGACAGCAGCGGTCTGATAATCAACGAAGCGAGGTAACACAAAAAGGAACACAAGCAGCAGCATCGACCTTTGCTTTTGCTAGTCTCAAGCGTTGCTGAGCGCATGAGAAGTGTAGAACGTCAAAAGAAAATAACGAGAAAAACTGGGGGGAAAAAACAACAATCAGTCATTATATTCCGTGGTTTTTTTTATGAAAGTCTGAAATCTTGAATTTTTATGTCTTTTCATGTTTTTTATGTTCTTAATCACGTTATACTCGTTGTTGTTGTTGTTGTTCTCGTTCCCGTGCTCGTTAATTTTGTGCTTGGATTTTCAGTGTTGTTAGCTGCAACTTTAATTTTTCTTCATATAGTTTAAATAACTTGAAAGCGGGTTTATTACGTAAAGTGTTATTTTTATAATTATTGTTACTATTAATATTATTTTTATTACTGTTGTTACTATTAGAATTTGACACAATATTCTTTCTCATGGAGGATAGAATTGAATTCAATTCTTTTTTGCTAATTTTTAATCAGTTCTATTATTAAAATGTCAATAATATTAATATATCAGTCAATAGTTTATCAGCATCTCAGACGTTCAAAGTCCTTAAATATACGCAGTTCTGAGTGTTTGTCTGTCTAGTATTTCTTTCTCTCCCTCTCTTTCTCTCTCTCGCTCTTTCTTTCAACCCTTAACAAACAACACTTTACAAGAATTTATTGCTGCGTCGCAAAACCATTGATTAACCCGTTCATCGCTAATGAATCACATGTGAGTCGTTATATTGACTGACCCAAGGAATGGATCATTGCTGATCGATGGGAAATCTTGGGCTTGATCCGCCCACTCAATTTAACTACATATAAATTTATGCTATGGGTGAATGCGGCCAGGGTCTCTCTCTTTCCTTTTTTTCTCTCAATTATTGCTCACATGAAATGAAGTTAATTAAAATGGGCTACGTGCCGATTTCAGAGTTGTTGTTGTTATCATCGGATTTTTTGTTGTAGTTTTTGCTGCTAGTCTCGTTTAGTAATCGTCTTCTTGGCATTTGTTGTTGTCGTTGATTAAGTTTCACCAGAGGCCAATAAACTTGATGCACCTCTGGTCAAAGAATCTGAACTCTGACTCCTCCCGTCAAGTCTGAGTCTGAGCCTGACTCTGCTCTGCGTTTTTTTTTTTGTTCCATCAGCTCAGCTGACTTTACTGTTAGCTTTGAGTACGATTAGAATGGTGGACTGGGCAGAGACGGCTGTCAGTCGGAGCGGAAAGTTAGGGCTGTAGGGTGATTATAGGGATGATGATGATAAAGTTCAAAGTTTCGAGTGTCGAAAGAATGGAAGAAACTTCGTTGTCTCGAGTAATTTTTAAAGTTTTCTTTTCTTTCCGTTCCGTTCCTTTTCTTGTCTTTTCGTTTCCTTTTTCATCTGGTTTTTTAATGATGGTGATTCGAAGGGATTTCTTGTTTTTGTTTTTATTCTAACTGATGTTATTTCATATTATTTATCTTTTATTTATTTAATTTATTTATTTATTTATAATATTTTTTTAATATTTCCTTATTATTGTGTATGTTTTTCAATTAAGCTTTGAAAGTGTTTAATTTTATTATTATTATTAATGTTATGTTTCTGTTGTTTTTGTTGTTGTTTGGTGATTTTTATCGTAGTCGTTGTTGTTGTTTTCTTTTCACTTCTCTCTCCATTCGTAATATTTAATTTATTTCTAACCTTGACCGTTAAAAGAAGCTACAAAATAATTTTAAGAAAATGTAAAAATAAACAAAAACAACGAACAAAAAAAGGCATGTATTGTAGTTAAATAAAGTTGATGAAAAAACAAAAATTAGTTTTCGTTGTTGTTGTGGCTGTTGTTGTTGTTGTTGTTGTTACTTAAGTGCTTTTAGTTTTGAAGGAAAATTTATTGCCGTAGCTTTCGTTGTTGTTGTTGTTTGTATTTCAACTCTTATTTGTCGGAAATCTTTAACTGGTAATGATTATGATGACGATAACGATGATGGTGGCGATGACAGTAATGGTCATTATGATTGATGGTGATGTATGATTATGTCATGGATACAAACATAAATCTAGTCACATGGGCGAAAAATACAAAGAAAAATTCTTGTTTTTATAAAAAATACAGCCACCACCACCACAACAACAACAACAACGATAGTAGTAAAAATTTCATCAAATAAAAATGATGGGTTTTTTTGTGCGTTTTTCTTTTCTTAATTTTTGTTGTTCTTAATTATTCCAAAAAAATTTTAAACGCTGCGCTGTGATTTATTATTATTATTATAATTGAAGTTGTTGTTGTTTGGATTGTTTTTTGCTTGTGTATTTTTCTCATATTCATTTTTTGTTTTTTCTTTTTCTTTTGCGTTTTTTGTGTTTTTGCAAACTTTGCAAATATTTGCATAGAAATAAAAGCAAAGCACAACCAAATAAGCAATAACAATAGCAACAACAACAACGATAATAGAAACAACTATGAAGCACGTACTGCTAACACTACAACAAGATACAAACATTGGACAAAACAACAACAAAAAAATAGATTTATTGCGTATTTTTTATGTAATCACTACAGTCATAATTTTTTTTTTTTTTGTATTTTTCGTACTTTTAGATGTTTTCCATGTATCTTCTTTTGTTTATTATGTTTTCTTTTCTTTTTATTTGGTTTTGTTTCTAATTTCTTTTTTTTTTGGATCTTGTCTATTATTTTAAGATATTATATAGTCTATTGTTGGCTTTGTTTATGCCGCTAATTTATATAAATAACAAAAAAAAAGGAATGAAAAAAGATTTTTCTCCTATCCTCGTATAGTTTATTTTTTGTTGTACTAAAGAATTAAATTCGATTTTATTTATTTATAGATTTATTTGGTTTTCGTTAATATTATTTGTTAAGTTAATTTTTTATTTTCTTTATTTATTTGTATGCTTTTAAAGTATTTTCTTCGAATACTTTAGATTAGATTAAATAATTTATAATAAATGCTTGGTGATTATATTTTTCTCTCTTATGTTATCGTATCTTATTTTATTTCGTTTTTATACAGTATTCTAAAATCTTTTAATATCTGGTTTTTTTCTAGATTAAAAAAACAAAAATAATAAAGATATGTAACGAATAGAAAGCTTTTAATTGAATTTAATTTAACATCTCTGTGTTCGCTTTTGTATTTAGTTCATTTCGGTTGACACGCGTTCAGTGGTCGATGTCACACTTTTCATGACATGTCAGTTGGGCCAACCAATCACAGTGAGTGATGCGCGCATCATGATGACAGGTGTGGCATCGGCCACTTTTTTAAAAAGTATAATGTCAATGAAAACCAAGTTTTTAACATTAAAACATAAATGGAGCACTTAAAAACCACTTAAGGAGTGGTTGCAATGTTGCAGGTTTATCAAAGAAGTGTGGTGTGGCGAAATCCACCATTTGAGGAACTCTTTATTTGCATTCTTGTGGAAAAATTCATTGTAGGTTGTCTTTTATTGATTTCAATAATTTTAACAATAAAAATTTATTGTTTTTATTACCATTGAATTAAATTTGCCCAATTTTTTTGCTCATTTATTTGCCTTTAATTATTTTCTATTTTGTCTCCTAATTTTTTCTTATTTTGTATATATTTTTAGATTTCTGAGAACTTTTGTTTTCTGCATAAAAACATACCAAATAAAAATATAAAAATAACTAAAATAAAAATACAATAAGTAATTAAATAAATCAACACAGTTTGGCAGTTTTTCAAAATATTCGTGTTGTTGTTGTTGTGTAATTCCGTTAGTGAATTTTCTCTTTAAGTTTATTATAGAAAAAAAAGTAGTATGAAAGAATTTAAGAGTTGCCAACTGTTGGCAGTGTTCGAATTTGAATAGAGTGGGCCATCGGCAGGTTTCTTTTTTGATTAAATAATTTACAAAATGTTTGATTAAAAATAAAACTATAATAAATAAAATTGACTTAAAAACTGAAAAAGCTATTTAATTGAAAAATAATAAAAATGACTGGCAAATTTAATTTGACATAATTTTCTTTAATTTTTTACCACAATTTATCAATTAAGTGGTTCATTGAAATTTTTTAAAATAATGTTTTCTGATTTCATCATCAGTTTATTTAAAAAGTCGCAACATAAATTAAAACACATGACATCATATTTTAATGGATGATTTTGTTGTTTGGCGATGACAACGACGACGTTGCTTAAATCGGCTCTTTCAAAGAATAATAATTCAAAGAATAATAATAACACAGAGAAAAATGATAGTAATAATAAGAAAAATTGTCAAAGTGTTTTAAAAATAAAAAATGTCAAAACATTTTCTTCTGCTTTCTTCTGAAATGCTTTCTTCAGAATGCTTGTCGAAGTTTATGGTGACAGTAGTCCCACTGATAAATCATCATCATCAGGATGGAGATTTCAGCATTGAAGAAAGCGTCCTCGCTCCAAAAAAAGCGACAGCCAAACAAATTCAAAGACAAAGTTTGCATATGATTTATTTTAGTCCTTTATCCTAAAAACCAAACAACATATTCTTTGAACATTAAGTAAACGATTTTTAAGTTACACTTCCTATAAAAGAACCACAGCCACATCCACCCACATCCACCCAACCCCACACACCATCCAGAGAATAGAAAAAGCAACAACATCCTTGTATGAAGTAAAAGTAAAGAGGAAATGCCAACATCGATCGATGCATATAAATAAAAACATTTTTAATGGATTTTAGAGTGTTGCATTTAGTTCTTGTAGTTCATGTTGTTTTTATTTTGTTGCAGTTTTTATTCTACTTTATTGCTGTTGTATGGTTTTGTTTCATTTCGTTTTCGCATTTATTCTGTGGAATGAGTGAATGCATTTTTTATATGGTTATAAATCTATGCTGCTCACGATTCTTATTTCATTCCACGCTATGCGACAATGCAAGAAACATGTTACCACATGTTTACCTCTGCAGTATCTATTGAAGATGCAATATTGAATTCTCTTATCCATCGCATGGCATATATTTAAGTCCTCGAATAACTCGGTTTCGCATAACACGGATTCAATTAATCGTGCTGTTCCGGAACCAATCGTACCGGTGTTATTGTTGTTGTCATTCTGTTATTCTGTTGTCGTTTGATCTGCGAAGTATAGGCTGGTCCATCGACTGGTTTCTTTTTTAATTTAATTCTTTTTAAATGAGTTTTTTAATTCTTTACATTCTTTTTTTCTATTTTTTTATAATTTATTCTCTTCTTTTTTTATAATTTATTCTTTTTATATTTATTCTTTTTCTTATTGTATTTTTCTTTCTTTTTCTATTGTATATTTTATTCTATTTCTTTTTCATTTTTTTTATTTCTATTATAATTCCGTTTTTCTGCTTGAATAGAAGTTTAAATGTTAAATAGCAATAATACAACATTTTCTATTGTTGCGTTTCTAATTGAATTGATTAGATTAAATGTGAGATAAAATCCACGCCTTGAGAAAATGTTTAAAATATCTTCTGTCATTCTGTGTTTAAATGGCACTTAAGTGTCACTTAAGCTTACTTTAAAGGCAGTTTGTATAAATCAATTGTTGTTGTTGATATTGATACAATATAAATCTACATACATATGTACATACCATTCTAAGAGTATATACAATATACATACTTACATATGAATGTGTGACTCCGCACTGATGAAAACTTCTCTCTAGAACTGTAAATATAAATAAATTGTGGCGATTTCTTGATAATTTATATATATACTATCTACATGTATATAAGTATATATGTATATGTATGTATGTTTATATGTATTATACATAAGAAATTCTAATACACACGACGCTAATGTACAGCAAAGAAAACTAAGAATAAGAATAACAAAAACAAGAACAACAAATGGAAATAATAACAAATTGTTGCTGCTCTCCCTCCCCCTCTTCGCCTGTCTTCCTCCATCTCTGTCGCTTTTTCTCTCTTATCAACAATTGAAAATAATTTCATTTTATTTATTTATATTTATTTATTAATAAATGGGTTTTTCTGTTAGCTTTTGATGTTGTTGTTTTTTTTCCTGCAAATGCGAAATGCGAAAATATAAATTAACAACAAAGCAAGCAGCAGTGAAAAAAAAAAATTGTACAAGGACGTTGGCATACACATCATCATCATCATCATCATCATCAACCATTTTGAACTGCTTTCATTGTTGTTGTGTTGTTGTGATTCTTACATTGTTTCCACTGCACTCTGAAATTTCCATGTATTGTGCACTGAATTGAAAAGAAATGCAGCGACGACGACGCATCGATGAAGCGGCCAACCAACCAAACAATCGACCGACCGACGGACCGACGATCAACGACGGACCGATCAACGCACCGTCGTCGTATCATCGTTCTTTGTTGCAAAACGGATCGTTTAAAAAGTCTGGGTGGAGGGAGGGAGGGAGGGAATGAGCGAGGGTGCGCGATGTGTCAACAACAACAACACAATTAAATGAAAAGAGAGCAGAATAAAACAGTAAAAAACAATAAGAGAAGCCGAGTAGAATGAGTAACAACTAAGTGTTTGTTGTTGCTATTATTATTATTGTTGTTGGTGTTGTTGCTGTGTGGGACTTTTTTAATGGACTATGCAACTGTGCAATTTTATTGAATGCATTTGTTTTGTTTATTTATGTATTTTTATTTATTTTGTACGACGTTGCCAACTACATACATTCATAGTGTTTTTCTTTTGTTGTTTTATTACAGGTAATGTTGTTGTTGTTGTTGCTGATATTTTTTTCTATTCTTTGCTTTGTCTTTATTTAATGAAAGTGTTGCGCAAAACTAAACTAAAACAAAAACAACAAAAATAACAATAACAACATTCAACTTAGGCGCCGCCGCCGTCATTGTTGTTCGACCGACGTCGACAACGACGACGACATCGACATCGCTGTCGACTCAATTAAAAAGCTATGACGTCGTCGCAGGCGCAGTTGTTGCAGTTTTCTTTCTGGTTGAGTGCATCGCGACGTCGTTGTCGTCGTCGTCGGCTTTGCGTTATTTTTGTCGTGTTATTTTGTTGTTATATTCGCTTTATTTTATTTTCTTTTCACTTTATTGATATTAATCGCGCCGCTTCGCTGAATGGGTCATCAGAGTACAAACAGTTGAAGGCGATTTCGTAATCAAAACAACAACAACAGCAATAATAACTACAACACTAACAATAACAACAATAAAAGTAATAATAATAGTGATAGTACTATAATAATAATATAATAATCATAATAATAAAAACGTGTCTAAAAATAACGTAATTATTTAGATTCGAATTACATACATTATTAGATGTTTCGTTATTTTGCTGGTAGACTTTTTTTCTCGCTGTGCACTTCTTGTTGTTGCTGTGAATGTTTGCCTCTGTGTTTGTTTATTATTGTTATTGTTGTTATACGATTACAACAACGCAAGGAAGTGAAAACATGAAACCCTGGGAAACTACTCGCAACCGAGTTTTTTTTTTTTAAAAACAACTACAAACAACAACAAACAAGCAGCCATCACATAAACAATTCATTTGCTCGATGAACTGTTGTTGTTTTAACAATTTATTTACCATCACTTAATTTATAATCAATAATTTTCCAAGATAATTGACAACAATGGCAAAAAAATAACAAGGATCGTGTCAAGTTTTCCATTAAAAAACCTGCAGTTATTTTTCTCCAATTAAATTTTAGAAACGAATCAAATTTAGAAGCAAGTCAGTAAATCACAAAAATTGAAATTAACTTGTCGTATAGTCGATTTCTTGGGCCAACTAAAATACCATAAAAATTAACTACATACGTATATACACACACACTATCGACCAAAAGTTCCTCACCACTTTTATAATCACCACAAATATTACAAAATATTACATTATCATAATCCCTCATAATAATTAGGAAAATCAGTATATATTCTAAAGTTCACTGAATTCTATTGTAAATTATGTTGGCAGAATGTTTTAGAAATATTTTGCCATCGCAGGTTTCCTGAAAAGACTATTAAAAGAACTTAAATCGGTTGTTTGCGGCGTTGTTTTCTGGTATTCTTCGATACTCCTTCTTGAGCATGATTCCATCGATTCAAATTAGTTTCTCCTACTCTGATAATAGAGAAACATCCACAGACTATCACAGAATCGCTTCCTTGTTTCACTGTTGGGACCACACATCGAGACAACATGCTGTCTTTAGCATTTCCGCCTACGAAATGACTTAATTTTGTCCCAAAGAACATTTTTAGAGACTTCTTCGATCTCCTTCTCTTCATTTTTAGGTTGAATTAACGGTTTTATTATAAGTATTCTATCACAAAGTCCAGGTATTATATGCAAGATCTCTATAAAGGTGTTTATTTCATTTTGAGGTCGAATTATCGGTTTTATTATGGCGATTCTTTCACACAGAGTATATTGTCTCTCAGATGCTTTTCCACAATAGTTATTGACAACGGGCTTTGACCTGATCCTGTTGATTTCTGCTTGTATTTCTGGATCCGTCTTTCTTCCGTTGCATTCGATTGATGTTACCTCATGGTCTGTGATCGTTGTATGGGTCCACGTTGCATAATCGGGTATAATGAACTCTTGGATGCTTTTAACGACCTGAGTATCCCGGATCTACTTGGAAATTAATAAAGGTTTCAGCATTTATGAAAGAGAATCCGGATGGTGGACCGGAACTCCGGCCTGGTAGTGTATGGATAAGAATCAAATATTCACGTTCGCCAGAGTGTGCGTATAAATATACTACAATATGTGTATTTATTTCATCTGGCTCTATTTTTCATCAGCTGACTTGCACTGAAAAAACCGAAAGAAACAATGAATTTAACCCTGAACTACAATCGACGAAAAAAAATCGACGTTTTTAGCCGTAGCAGCAGCGGCGCAGAGCGGGCATCGAAAAGAGTAGTCGTCGCTGCTCTGTCCCCGGTCCCCGGTGGCGGTTGTGTGAGCTTCGTGCTTGTAGATACCATAATAAACACTCAATAAGCAGATACGAATGACGGACGCAGGGACGGACGGACGTTGGAATTCGCAACAAAAATGCTTTTGCTCTCTCCCACAGACAGACAGACAGACAGAAGAAGCAGCAGCAGCGCAGTCACAGCAACCACGCCAAAACATCGATCGGTCGTCGAGTCATCGTAATTCAATTAACAACACTTTTTTATTAATTTATTTGGTTGTCGAGCTTAAGCAGCTTTTTTTCTGGCGATTATTTTTTAAATACAGTTTTTGCATTTGTTTATTTTTCTATTTTTTTCCTTTATCTGACGTTTTGCATACATACTTTGTAGTTGTTCGTTTGTTGACAGCTTGGACTTTGTTTTAATCCAAAGAAGAGTTGGTTGAATTGCTCCCTGTCCATAGTTTATTTCCGTGTATTTGTATCTCGAGTTCTTTTCTGTGTTCACTTCTTTTCTTTCATTCAAATGTCAGCAGTTTATTCTTTAAATCTTTCGATCCTTTCTTCATCGGCATCTTTTAGACACAAATTGACAACCTGATTGACAGACTTGATGGACAGACGCCAGATGGCTTTGATGAGTGATGGCTTCACTGGTTGCTTGTAGAGTGATTGGCAACAACAACAAAATAATAATAATAATAATCATAATAATAAAACTTGAATTGAAAACCATGTGAACGGGCTTTGATTGGTTCGTTTATTTCTGTTATTTTCGTTATTATCATCATCATTATTATTATCATCATCATTATTATTATTATCAGTATTGTTGGTGTAGTTAACAATATTATTATTATTGTTGTTGTATTAAGTTGTTGATTTGATTTGTTTTAATGAGTTTCTGTTACTGCAATCAAATCCAATTCAGTGAAATGCCACGTTGTTGTTTTTTATGTTTTTGCAAATTTTCTTGAGTTTTTTCTGTTTTTTCACTTAATTTGGGTTTTTTTATTACAATTATTTTTAATGTTTATAAAACTTTACTGTTTTTTCTTATTCTATTCTTGGAACATTAAAGAATTCGTTCCGCAACATCCTTAGCTCCCTTCTCTCAACTTTTCAGCCCCTGTTTTCTTTCTTTCTCGCTACTTTATTGAATGAATGAAATAAAATAGTATGTTTTTATATACAGAAAATCCATAAAATTCCATAAAATGTTGAATAATATGCTTTTCCAGATGAAAAGCTTTTTCTTGTATAGCAGCTTCTAAAATATTATTCTGTTGATAAAAGAAAATACATAAAAGCTATAAGATGCAAAAAGAGAAATAAATAGAAAATGTAAATAAAAGAAAACTTCTTTTATATAAATAAAAAATACCAGGTACCATGTGGAAAATCTATAGAAATGATTTTCTATTGAAAAAGAAAATAATACCAACAACAGAAACGAAAAACAACAACAAGTTTAAAAATAACAGCAACAAATGTAATAACAATAATAAAAATCCTTGAATTGGATTTTCCTTTCGTTTAATTAAAAAATGTGGTAACAGAGAAAGAAAATACGCACAAAAAAGCATTGCGAAATAAAATAAAAGTGAATTGCAACGCGTAGGAAAGAGCGAGAGATAGAGTGAGTGAAAAGCAGAGAGAGTGAGAAAGAGATAGATTGAGTGGAAAAGATAGATAGTGGGTGTGGTTGAAAAGAGAGGGAGAGAGTGTATATTACGCGTGTAAAGGCATTTCTTAATATACATATGTAGAAAGAATGAGTGAGGAGAAGATAATCATACAGTAAAGAGTAGAGTTCCTGGAATATTTTCTGTCTCTCTCCCCCCCCCCCCCCCCCCAACTTTTCCCGTTTACTACTTACCTTTCCTCTTTTTTAAGGCATAACAATTTTTTTTTTCGATATAGATTGGAATTTAAAGCAAAAAATTCCAGCGGAGAGGGAGCGATATGATTTATTTGCCCTTTTTAAATATATGTATGTATGTATATCGTATGTACATACATGTGTGGGTGTCGATGTGGAGGGCGGGGTGAACAGTGGGGTCCGTCGGAGGTGGTGGCGGCGAAGAAGGAATAACAACTGTTCGACAAGATTTTTTATTTACAGTACTTTGTTTATAAACAAACATTCTGTTGTTCAGAAAGTTTTTATTATATGTAGTATAAACGAGGACAGAAAATAGATAAAGAAAATCATAAAATAACAAAGGAGAAAAAAAGAAAGAAAGAAAAAAAAGGATAACTGAAGCTAACAAAAAAGAATTAACAAAAGATTGCAAACTATGATGAATAATGAAACGAGAAATAATAATGAAAAATGTATTCAAAACATTAGCACAGCTTTAACGGTGTATGCTTGTATATACAATAGTTGTTGTAGTTGTGGTTGTTGATGCGTTGTTGCTGCTGTTTTTGCATTGGTTTGTGTGGATGGGTCGATCATCATTGAAGCTCTTTTCCTCTTCCTTCAGCCTTCTCTGGGGGGCAACGCTACCCATATTCCTCCCCCTTTGTGCTCCGTCTGGTTTATAGACGTGTTATTGTTGTCTTCGTACCGATCTTTATTCAGTATTTTTGGTTCTTGTTGTTCTTTGTACTTTTTACCTCTGTTCTTTATGAAAGTGTATTTTCAAGTATTATTCAGATGGTTTTTTTTTAGTTTCTTTTTCACTTCCTCTTTCGCCCTTCTTCTTCGTAATCTTTTCTTCCTCTTCATAATGATTACATTCTCTTTCCTCTTTCGTCCTTCTTCTTCATAATCTTTTCCTTCCTCTTCTTTTCTTTCTTCTTATTATTTTCACATTTCTTCGGCTTTTTATAACAAAACGTGTGACTCACCATGTTTTAATATTTAAAATACTAATTATTATGTGTGCCACAGTCTTCTTCTTCTCTCCTCTTCTTCTTCCTTTTCTGCTTCTTCTTCCCCGTCACCATCGGAATCCTCCACTTCACAACTCTTCACCTTTCTTCAGTTTTTATTATTTTAAAAAATTCACTTTTGAGAATATTTTCTTTTTTATTTTTAAATTTAATTATTCATACAGAGTTCATGTTGTTTCTTTGTTTGTCCTCTTCTTCCTTTAGTTTTCTTCTCTTTATTTTTCTTATTTTATCTTTTCTTTTATTTGTTGTTGCTGTTTTTGTTGTCACAACACCAAAGCGTTTTTTTTTTTTGCAAAGAAATTCTTTGAATTCGATGTTGTTTTTGTTAGTTTCCTTGGTTGATGGGTTGACTGCTGTTATTTTAATTCGTATTCTTATGAATTCCGGGAATTTTTGTGGTCAGTCGAATGCTTTAAGTGTTTTTACAGGGTTTTTTTTACATTTTCTTAGAGAAAAACGATTTATAAACACTCGTACTCAAAACAAACTATAAACTGTTTAAAATTCTACGCGTCTAAACAAAAAGACATGCAAAAATCGTTAGTTTTTATTTATTATTTCTTAATAATTCAATTTCAATTTTTTAAATTGTAATTCATTTGAAGTTCTGAAATTTTTTTATTTTAATTTCTACAATTCTTAATTTTTATTTTCTGTTTTTAATGAAATTTAAAATTTAAGAATAATAAAAAACAAGTTCTGATTACGAAATCATTCTGTATCATTTTTTTAATAACTCAACTTTTAAATGAGTCAACTTTTTAAAGACCCAGCTTTTTAATAACTCAACTTTAGCTTTAGAAATCATAAATATTTAGAGAGGGTCTGGTTTAAAGCCAACCTTGTTACAAAATAAAATAATTAAGTTTATTTTAATGCATCTAATAATTAAATATCGTTATTCTAACTGGTTTTTCTCTCTCTTTTGTTCTCATTGCAGGTAAGCCACGTGTTCATAACATTTAAACTTTTAAACTTAAGAGCTGTACTAAGCAACCATCCCCCACTCTGCACGTCTCCCTGACATCCGTGAACAAGTTCTCTGGCGTAAGTGATTCTAATTTATACTCAATCCGTCCGTCTTTCGTCTATAAACAAATTATTTGATGATGACTCATGACACAACACGCGACATGACTTTATTTTGAACGTTACTCAAGTTTTTAGTTTTCACTTCTGTTTCCATTCTTCTTTTTTCGCAACTTCTTTTAAGCGCAACTGATTTAAATGCATAACCTTAAAGTGAGGTATAATTTTTATTTAATTAACAACAACAACAATGATGTTGCGGTTTGTTTCTTATAATAGTTTATATTTTTCTATGTTTTTATTTATTACACAATTCAACTTCAACTCTCTCAACAAACAATCAAAGATTTTAATTTATTTTCTTGTTGTGTTTAAATTTAAAACTAAACAATGTTTTTATTTTATTTTTCTTTTTTTCTCACATTTATTGTTCTAGAAAAACTGATTGAATTTTAATTACTATGTGCTTTGATTTATTTGATTAGTTTCTAGAGTTTTCGAATTGATTTGATTGAATTGACTCCTAAAGAGTCGTTCTGCTTGATTGACTGACTTCTCGTCGATTGACTCATCGAGATTTCATTTGGAACAAAAAAACTCGTAAACCTTCTAGAAAATCAAATTAAAACATCGAAGTAGAAACAGATTTCTATTAATTCTTATTGTTTTGTGTTAAATCCGATTAAGTTTCTTTAAATACTCAATGAGGTCTTACTTTACAATATAATATAATGATAAATACTAAAATTTCTGGGATCTATTGAATTCTGTCACTGTTTCAATTCTATTCTAAAGCTATTTAAATTAAATTCTGTTCGAAATGAAATTCTATTTAATCAATTAATTCCAAAGTATTCAAGTCTGTAATTTAATCGAATTTTACTAGAATTTCTTTAATTAAAAAAGCCCTCAACCCGAAAATTCTTGAATTCAATCCAATTCGTCTTTACAGAAGTTAAACGAGTTTTGAAAACATGTTTTCAGCATGTCAAAAGGAAAACTTGTGTTATTTGTGGGATGTGGTTTTTTGCTGTCCTAATTTTTTTGTTTTCAACCAACTTTAAATCCATTTTTTTGTTGCTTTTAGAAGTTGCTCGGGTTGGTTGCTTGATTGGAATAGTTTTCTTCCCACTTTTTTTCTTTGGATTTGAGTTGGCTTTTTTCTTTCGTCGTCATAAAACACAATCTAAAAGTGTGCTACTGTTGTTGTTGTAGTTGTTGTTGTTTCGGTGCATAGAAAAGAACTTAAAATTACTCGGCACTCGTGCAGTTCAAACAATCTATCATCGCGTTGTCCGTCCCTTTCACTCGTTCCTTTCTCGCGCATTTTAATTCAATTTTTGCATCTCACTTGAATCGATTTTCAATAAATAACATTTAAAAGTTGTTCACATCACGTTCGGGCATCATCATCGTCAGCCACGCTCATTTTAATTAAAATTTTATTTGCAATTGCTTTTCTCCTTCATGTAAACATGTTTTGTAAACATTTGTCGCGAACATGTTTTGTAAACATGTTTCGTGAACATGTTGTGTTTCGCTACTTTTTTTTCTATGCTCCTCATCTTTCTTTGTTCCTCTCTCTCAGGTTTTTAATGGTTGACTCATTTCCGCAGCAAGAGTTTTTCAGTTTTTATTAAATTTTATTAAATTGTGTATGTTTGTTTTTATAAAATACAGAAACAAATAACCGAGTGTACGATGAACAGCAACAAAGAATTGAGTGTACGAATAACAACAACAACAACAGAAACAATACCTCAATTTTCATGTCAACTTTTTGGTGACAGTTTTTTTTTTAAATGTCTTGTTTTAAAAGTGCTGCTGCTGCTTTGTTGTTGTTGTCCTCGTTCTGCTGCAACTTTTCAAGTGCTCTGAATTTTTTTCACTTTTCTTTTGCTCGATGTTTTTTTATCTTTAAGATAACAATGTAGATAAACCGCAATATCGCAAAAATTGTTGTTATTTTATTAATTTTCAAGTTGTTGTTGTCGATGCTGTTGTTTTTCCTGGTTAACATATATTACAATGTGGTTTTTTTTTTACCTGAAAAGCTTCTTTTAACCTCTTTTATAAACTATTTTAATTGAATTGTAATTACAAAATATTTTCTTCTACGCATAATATTAATTTTTAGAATAAATACAAAAACGAAGAAACCAACGAATGCATCGTCAAAAGGGTTCTGAAAACTACTGTACCTCGTTCTCTTCTCCCCCTCCCTCTGCCTCTTAACTCACCCGAGTAAACGCCTCTGGCAATCATGTGATTATAAATATTTTATAATTGCAAATCTGCTGGTTTTTTTTTAGAAATACATGTTTATTTAATTTGTTCATCTCTTCATTATTTGAATTTCGTTCGTCCCTATCCCCCACACACCCTCTCTCCCGCACCCCTTCTCGATCACCCCCCTCGCTCTTGCTCTCTCCCTCTCTTCATCTCTCTGTCTTTCAACACTATTGACGTTGATGAGCTGTCACGAAACAGGTTCAGTAGCTTGTTTTTTTCCTCGTCTCCTTCGGTTACTATGACGATCGGCCCCTCTGCCCATCATCACCCGAGCCTGTTCCAAGCTTCGTATTTCTTGTCGTCATTAAACCAGAAAAAAACCTTGTTGATGTTACAGTGATGAATATGGAATGTAAGGCAGCTGTTGTTGTTGTTGCAGTGTTTTATTTATTATTAGTGTTTATGTTGTTATTGCAGTGCGTACCACTTGACATCCTCTCCTTTAACAAAGTGCTGTTGTCGTTCCTGCTCCGCATGCCTGCTTGTTTAACCTGTTCGCTCCTTCTACACCACTTGAGATCTGCTGCTGCTGCTGCTTCTGTCTCTGCTCTGTCGTCTCCTCTGCTTCTGTCGCTACCGCAACCATGGCAGCCAACCTCTTGTGAAAACTTGAAATGAGTGGAGTGAGTGGAAAAAAGAATGGTGTGAGCGAGGAATGAATGCAGAGGAGTTCATCAAATGCAACTACACACAAACACATGCACAGAAAAACCTGCACAGCAAAAAAAGTAGTATTTTATTTTCGATTTTTACCTAATTTTCTTCATTTAATTGAAAACCCCATCATCGCGTAACAAGTTTTTTATTTTTGTTATTTAATGATATTAAAAACCAGTTGTGCCTGGAAATTTTTCGTTAAGTTGAAATTACATGAAATATTTTCCAATTAATTCGATCAGATTTTTTTGTAAAGTTGTTTGTTGTTGTTGTTTGCTTCGTTACTGGTATTTATTGAGAGAGAAGATCATTTCTTGTGCTTCCCGACCTCTTCTCTTCCTATTCTCTTCTTCTTCTGCTTCTCTTCCTCTTCTTCCTTTCAACGTCCTTTCGTTGATTTAAATTATATACTATCCACTGCTTTGACTTTCACAAGCTTTCATTTGCTTTGTTATTCGTTTTCTTCCTTCCTATCATTCGTTTTATTCTTTGTGTTCCTTTTCTTTTTTTTTGTTTTTCTTGTTCTTCTTTTTATTCCTCTCTCAAATGCCATTAATTACGAGTTTAATTTATGTAGCTCAGAAATTGAATTGAAGATCGACCCTTTTAAGCTGCTGCTTCTTCTTCTTCATTATAATCTACTTGCATTTCATCTCCACTTCACTTCACTCTTCTTTCTTTTCTCATTTCCTTTTTAGTAAGTAAGAAAAAAGAAAACTTTTTATTCTTTCAGTTTTTGCCAATGTTCTTGTTGTTGTTCTTGCTTCTGGCTTCCTATAAAAATTCCAACTCTTACAAAATCTACAACAACAACATTCATGGGGAAAAATAATATAAAAATACCCTTTTTTCCCCATCTCAAGGCTGCTCTTCTGCTGCTGTTGTTGTTGCTGTTGCTGCTGCTGCTCCACCGAAAACAGAAGGAGGAGCACAGTTAAAAAAAAACCCTGAAAAATTAAACCAATAATAAAATTCTTCTTTTGTTCTCTGCTTCTGTTGACGCCGCTGCTAACGCTGCTGCTGCTTTTGTTGGTTGTGGCGTCGTCTTCAAAGCGTTCCTCTGCCAAAATTTAAAGGAAAGATGATGCCACTTTTTTTGTGTGTAATTTAATTCGTATTGCAAAAAATTGAGCTGCGTGTTGTTGCTGTTTTTTTTAATATACTTTATTTGAAATGATCTCAGAACAATAATAATAATAATAATAATGGATTTCATAATAACAACAAAAACAATGTCTGTTTTAAGGTGGGCGCAGAGTGTTTCATTGAATGGAGGAATTTTGTTCTCTTTATTTGCCTAAAAGAATTACACAAGAAAACTCTTGAGCAAATAATTAAAGCCAAGAATAAAAAAGCACCAAAGAATAATAAAAACGCTTCAAAAAGGAATAAAAATTGTTATTATATAATAATAAAAGTATTTATTTTTGTTTCGATTGTTGGTATACATTTTATGTTCTTTCTAATGATTTCAAACGTTATACATATTTATTGCCTTCGATTCACAACAACTCTTTTCTACTCCATTCTATTCTACTCTACTATAATTCGAAATGACGACCATGATCTGATTATTGTTGTTGGTGTTGTTTAATTTTTGCTTCATTTGTTGCTTATTTGAGTTGCATTTTTTTAATATAAGCATGCAAACAAAGAAAAAACAGAATGATAACAAAAACCAACAACAATGGCAGCAACAACAACTTGTTTTTAAACTTTCAACCTAAAATTGTTTCCTTTTTCTAACAGATTTTCCAATTTTTGGGCGTACTTCTTTTGTTTTTGTTCGTTGTAGTATTTGCTTTTTTACCCTACACCCCAAGAAAAATACTCTTATATTCACTTTGTTCTTCCGATTGTAACGCATGAAAGAAGGCGTGGTAGGTGTGGAAAAGTATTTTGTATGCTCTCGATCAGCGTCACCTCCTGACTCGATTTAGTCCTGTCCATCCGTCTGCCCGTCTGTGGGAATCACGATTATAAGATAACGAATGGTGTCTATGGAACGAATAGAGCTAAAATGCTGATTTGTAGCAGAATTTCTCCAGCTGGTAGTTCAGTAGTAGTCCAGTAGAAAGCTTAAATTCGAGTCCCGGATTTAATGTATCAGAGCAACTCGGCCCACCAAGAATGGACGTGATCCCACCCACCCAATTCGATTATACATACATATACGAGTATACTACGGATGGAGGGTATATGAGCTTCGTCCAGGCC
Source organism: Myopa testacea (assembly GCA_949629155.1). NCBI lineage: Eukaryota > Metazoa > Arthropoda > Insecta > Diptera > Conopidae > Myopa > Myopa testacea. Next base: position 28,448,395 of record OX451345.1, read on the forward strand.
AATAATACCACTCTTGTTACTTGTTTTTAATTTATTACTTGTTATTTTTGCTGTTCTGGCGTTGTTTTGCTGTCATGTTGCGCGTTACGTCGCATGTTTTACGACTGTCAGAGTTTTTTTTACTTTCTTTTTAAAATGCTGTTTCCTTTTCTGTCACTTTTTATATATCTGTCTGCCTGTCTGTTTTATGTTGTCTCTTTGTTTGTCTGTCTATCTTTTATTTAACGACTGTTTTTTTGCCTGTGCTTTTAATACTTGTGCTTATTATCGTTGTTCTTGTTTTAAGTAAGGTTTGTTTTTTCGTTTATTCTCTTTGAAATGTTTTTATTTTATATTTATTCATTTTATCTCCGAACTAATCTTCAGGTTTTCAGATTCGTCTTCTTATTTCATACCTTATTTTGTGTTTCTTCATCTTTCTGTTTTTTTATACCTTCTTTTTCTTTGTTTTCTGTTTGTTGTTGATTGTTTTGTTTTTATTTTTTGTTTTTTTTTTCTCTTTGTTTTTTCTTTATTTTTTCCTTTACTTTAACCTTATTTTTGGCTCAGAATCCAACCACCTCTGATCCGATTACAGTCAGTATTGCATTTAAAAGTTTTCACACAAACCAAAAAAACGGAAAAAAAAAGATAAAACCTGTCTACGTTGCGTTGTAATGAAATTCAATAAGCTTCGTTAAGTTGAAATTACATCACTTCGTTTTCTCGAAAGTTTCTTTTAGTACAAATAAATACAATTAATTCAAAGTTGTTCTGGTGTTCGTTGTTGTTGCTGTTGCTGTTGTTGTACAAAACAAGGTTTTACCGTTACGTTACAATGGAAATTTAATGTTGAACTTCAGTTCAGCCGGTGAAGGAGAAGCTTCGTTAAGTTGGTTGTTTAGTATTCTTTTGTTTTAATTTTTAGGAAAATATTATAAGAGGACTTCTTTTGTTTTTCAATTCATTTTTATTTCTTCAGTCTTGTTTTAAAAAATAAAACCATACTTGACTAAAGTTTCGTTCAGTTTCATGTGGATGTAGAAGTTTTTTGAATAAGTTTCTTAAGTTTCCCAATCATCGTTAAGTTTTCTAATCATCGTTAAGTTTTCTATTCATCGTTAAGTTTTGTAATCATCGTTAAGTTTCTCAATCATTAAGTTTCCTATTCAGCGTTAAGTTTTCTATTTACTATCTTTCTATTTCTATTTAATGTATCTTTAAGTTTACTTTTTATTCGTTTTTTTTTGTTTAAATGTATAAAAAGATTCACGTTCGCTGAATGAAATTCTTGATCAACAATTCAATAAATAAATTCATCAGAAAGGATGGGAAAGAAAAAGAAAGCCATAAAAAACAAGTTAACGAAAATAACGAAGAAATAACGGCAACAAATGAATAACCGTACTTTTTTGTGTATACTTTTTTTATACTGTTTTTATTTCACATGGGGTGTGTGTCAATTGATTACTTTTTACTAGTGGTAAGTAATGTTGAAATAAATTTACTCTGGTGAGTAAAATTTTGTTCTATTTGCTGTGCCAATTCATGGATGAAATTTTGACAAAACAAAAATTTTGAGTTTCAAGATTGTCTGTAAAATTAAACAAAGAATTATGCATAGAATATCAAAAAAGGATTTTCCTTGTTTACTAGCTATTATATTAAAAGCACAACATCTTATAATAATAATAATAAAAGTTTTCCTAATTTTCTTTTCCATTTTTCAATAATTTTGAAATACTCGACGTTGAAGAGAATATTCAACGGTTGTCAAAAATTTACCTAGCCCTCAGGGCTACATAAAATTTTGACGTTTGAATTCACCTCATTCACTTCAAAATTTCAGTTTCTTATGTCAAAATTTTCCAAATCGAGGAAAAAGTAATCAATTGGCACACACCCATGATATACAATCGTAAAAATTTTATTCTTTTTTTTGTTGTTTACTTTAAATGAACTCTGGCTGTTGTGTAGTTTATGAAGACGTTGTTTTTGTTGTTCTTTTTTCTTTATGTTTGGCTTTATATTGTTTTTGTTGTTGTTTTGTTGTTATTGTTGGTTTTTGTGCTGATGTCCTCGCCCTGCTGCTGCACATATTTTGACCATATGTGTGAGCATTGCTTTGTTTTTATTAATTTCTTTTCCTTTTTTCATCTCTGTCTGTCCTCTTCTTCTCCGCTTCTCCGTCCGTCTGTTCTTAGATCGGTCAGTTTTTTCACCACATCCGCGGACACACTGTTTCAAAACTTAACGAATGTATTTATGGATAAATGTACGAGGTCTAAAATAAAGAATATAAAAACAAACAAAGAAACAACTAAAAGCAAAGGAGAATAAATACATAAATAAATCGTCTGGTTTTTCTTTCTTTACGATCTTACGTTTTTCTCTTATTTTCACATTTTATTTTCTTTTATTTTCATTTCTTGTTTATTTTCTTTTTCCTTCTATTTTTCTTTCCTCTCGGTAATAAATTTCTGTGGCTTCGTTGTTGTTCGTTCTTCAGGTTTAAATGCAAGAATAATTTTGATGTTGTTTTCTTTTCTGTTTTTCTCACTGAAAGAAGAAGAATAAAGAGAGGACGATGATGGTGACTACGATGATGCCAACAAATTTTAGTTTTCTCATCATCATTTTTATGATTTCATCATTCTTCGTTTTTGTATGTATGTTTTCAACAGGAAGTTTTTTCCTCTTCACCTCTTCCCCATCTTTTGCATTCTTCCCATGTTTTTCTTCCCCCCCTTCTTTATTTTTCATAATTTCATTTTCGTCGAATGAATGATTCATTTACTGTTATAAGAAATTTTTTATTGATGTTGCTTTAAAAAAGAAATTAAAATTTATAGGAATTCTATTTCAAAGACATTTTCTTTAGAAAACTGATTAATTTGAAAGTTCTTTTAACATTGGTGAATGCTTTTGTTCTACTTTTAAAGAATGTGGTGCATACAAAAAAACTGAACGCAGTCCAACGAAGCTCAACGAAACTAGAAATGTTGAAATTTAAAATGAAAACTCTTTCAACCAGCTGATGCTATGAGAAAAATGTGGCAACGTTGCTGCCTCCCTCTTCCTTATCTCTCCCTCCCTCTCTTTCTCTCTTCATAATCATTCATGCCTTCCTTATTCTCTCTTTCTCTTTATATTTTCTAAAGAAAATCATTTTTGACAGCCGAAGGACGAGTGCAACAAACGGATTTCCTTTCTTTCTACTTCTTTTCACAGTCTATGCCTCTCTCTCTCTCTCTCCGCAAGAAAAATTATTCTTTGTAACATACGCACAATAAACTGTTATCGATTAAATAATATGGCGGCTGTCCTGAACACGCAAAAAATCCAATAACAACCAACAACAGACAAAGCATCCATCAAAAAATATATGCACGTCCTTTTATATACATTCATGGATGTGTGTATATAGCAGAAGGACATAAAATCTGACAGGAGCAGGAGCTGAAGCATAGCAACAACAACAATAAAAACGATAACAATCCCAAAAGTGCGTCTCGGATGATGAATCAACCGACTGACCGACGGAGCAACCGACGAACCAAGCAACCAACGATTTACGACCGGTCGACCCTCGTCAAAGGTTGATGAATGTGCTGTGACGACGGTGACGATGTTTGGTAGCAGTGATGACGACGACGACGTCGAGGGTGATAGCGATGGTGGCAGTGGTGGTGGTGACTCCTCGTCAGCTGTTGATTGTTTTTCTGCCTGTTGTTGTTCTTCTTCTCCTTCTTCCGGGTGGTGGTCGTGGCGGTGTTGTTGTTGTTATTGTCCATGGGTATCATGTTATTTTTGAAGGTGCAGTCTTTTGTTGTTGTTGGCTCTCCGTCCCGTTAGAGTAGGTCTGTAATTTGTAGATGGCGGTGCCGCTGTTGGCACCTTGCTCTCTGTGCAAGACAGAGGAAGAGAGGGAAAGAGAGAGAGAGAGAGAAAGAGTGTTGGCAACTCTTTTGCCTTTTTTATGTTCTTTATCATATAAGCAACTCTGGGTTTTGACAGATCGAAATAAAGTTACTTTTGCCGAAACCGCGTGCACTGCACTACTGAATTTTCCAACCAGCTTCTTTTTTATTAAGAAAAGTTCAATCAAAACATTAAGTTTATCCGCAAACATTGGTCCTTCCGCACCGGATTGAAAAATTCAGAATGGCTAGTTTAAAAACTAGAGACTCCGCTACAAAGGCCATAAAACGCTATATGGATGCAAGCGGCAAAGTGACAGAGCAGACTGAGCCGGAAGAGATAAAAACATATCTAAAACTATTAGAGGAGCAATGGGTGCGTTTCAATGAAGCACAGGAGTTAGTAGAGGGAACGTGTGGCGAAGCAACGTTGGAAGGTGAAGAATTAAATAGAGATCGTGCCGAACAATGGTACTTGAAAGCCCGCACAAACTTTCAACTCGCAATAAGGAACGCATCAACGCCTACCAGTCAGAACACCACCGCAACCAATATCGTAAGTACAACAACAAATATGGTACGACTCCCTAAATTGGAGTTACCCAGCTTCTCTGGTGATCCAACCGAGTGGGTCAGCTTTCACGATGCCTTTGTAGCAGCGATTGGCCACAATAGCAATTTAGCCGAAGGGCAGAAATTGCACTACTTACAAAACTGCTTAAAAGGCGAAGCCGCTCGGGTGGTGAGTAACTTCAAAGTCGACGATGCAAATTATGAGCAAGCTTGGAATTTACTAAAAGCGCGCTATAAAGTGCTGCGTATCATTGTCCAAAAACATCTCTGCGCAATTGATGCAGTAGCTAAAACGCTGTACGACTCTGATAGCGCCATAAAGCAGATCCTGGATGGAGTGGTCCAACACTCAAGAGCACTCGAAGTGCTAGGTCGTCCAGTTGCGTTTTGGGACGACTGGCTAGTGCACGTTGTAGTCTCCAAGTTAAGCGTCGAGACGCGGAAACAATGGGAATTGTCTCTAATGGGAAATGATCCACCAACATTTGACGAGCTACGCAACTTCCTTGAAATTCGATGTCGATCTTTGGCAATGGTCGCAAGTATTGAGGAACCGCAACGTTTACCGAAAAATATACGTAAGGAAACAAAATCATTCTACGCAGCGAAGCAGTCAGCGCCTACATCGAAGCGAAGTAGCATTTCATTTACACCGAAATGTCTACATTGCAACGGCAACCATAAGATATACGAGTGCAGCAGTTTTAAAAGTTTGGCTCCAGCGGTTAAGAGACAACTAATTCAACAAAAAGACGCATGCTGGAATTGCCTTAGCACTGGGCACCGTGTGTTCAAATGTCGAAGCAAAGGCAGTTGTCGTGAATGTCAGAAGCGGCATCATTCACTGCTTCATTTAGCAGTTACAGCAAATGGAACAGAAAATGCGATTAAGGAACGTACAGTTATAGCAACGCACGAGCAAAATCCGATCAATATTGAAGCTGTTCCTGACATTCAGAAGCATGCATTGGCATCTACATCCAGCAACTCTAAAATATTTCCACAGTCATCGAAGCCAAACAGTGCCAACACCGCTGCTGCATTTACAGTGCCACTAACACTTGACGATACTCACCAAGATTGGAATTCACATGATTCAGAATGTACAAAGACTGTGCTTTTAGCTACAGCGCAGGTTCGTGTCCAGGATGGCGGTGGATGCTGGCAAACCGCTCGCATGTTATTCGATAGCGGATCATGTGCCACGTTTGTTACCGAAGCTTGTGTGCAACGACTTCGTCTCACCAGAAAGTCGTCTTCTTTGGTGGTAACTGGAATCGGCTCGTCGCAAGGAGGCAGAACTAGAGGTGAGTGCGCACTGACCTTGTCGTCGTTATATACGAATAACCAATTTACTATTAATGCACTTATTCTAAACAAAATATGTAATGAGCTGCCAATTGTTATGTCGCAAGTATACAATTGGCAGCATATCAAGGGCCTCCAATTAGCCGATCCTAGTTCTTCAGTGTCTGGTCACATTGACATACTAGTGGGTATGGACGAAATTCCAAATCTGTTGCTCGCCGAGATTCGCAAAGGTTCTAGTAATCAGCCTGTTGCACAAAATAGTATTTTTGGTTGGGTGATATATGGCTGCATACCTAATTTAAATGAGAGTCATACTAAGGTGCAAAACTTGCACTGCGACGTTGAATTGGCAAAAACAGTTGCCAAATTATGGGAGTTAGAGGAGAGTGACGAAAAGAAACATTCTACAATAGAGGAAATTTACTGCGATGACTTATTTGATGCAACTCACCGCCGCACCCCCAATGGACATTTTATCGTTAAACTTCCATTTAGAAATTCTATCCGTTTAGGAGAGACTCGAAGTATAGCTGTACGTAGATTTCTTAGTTTGGAAAAACGCCTCAACGCAAACGTCAAGCTCAGGTTTGAATATAACGCATTCATGAATGAACTAATGAGCATGGGTCATATGGAACGCGTCCAAGATGTCCCTGAAAGGTGTTTTTATATGTCTCATCATCCGGTAGTTAAAGATTCGAGTATCACGACAAGACTACGGGTTGTGTTCAACGCATCAATGAAGTCGTCTTCCGGGCACTCGCTCAATGACGCATTAATGGTTGGCCCTCAGCTTCAATCAGATTTATTTTCGATTTTGCTTCGTTTTCGAACGCACCGCTACGCTATGATTGCAGACATCACTAAGATGTATCGAATGGTGTTCGTTTCACCTGAGCACACAGATTATCAAAGAATCGTGTGGCGTGAAGACCCATTAAAACCGCTGGAGGATTTTCGAATGCTTAGGGTGACCTATGGAACGGCGCCAGCATCACACTTGGCTGTGAAAGCATTGCAACAAACCGCAAAAGATCATAGTGAATCATACCCGCAAACCTCGCGCATAATCTTGAACGACTTTTACATGGACGATCTATTGACTGGCACCCACGACGAAAAAGCTTTAGGTCAGCTGCAAAAAGAAATAACGAATGTATTGCTCACTGGAGGGTTTGAATTGCGAAAATGGGCCACAAACAGTGTCAAACTTAAAAATAAGCTTTCGATCACGAAAGAGGTCAATTTTTTAGCTGAAAATAATGAAGTGCGTACTTTGGGTATAATATGGAACACGAGCGAAGATTCCATATCGTTTCAAGTTAATATGCCGGAGCCACCTAAGCTCTTGACGAAAAGAGCTTTCTTGTCTGACGCTAGCTTGTTATTTGATCCGCTTGGCTTCATAGCACCATGCACAGTGCGGTCTAGAATTTGGTTCCAACAAATTTGGAAAGTCGACGTATGTTGGGATGAAGCAGTGCCTGTAGATATAGCCAATCAGTGGTTATGTCATCGCCGAGACCTCGCTAGTCTTGCTCAAATCAAGGTGAAACGCTGGCTGAGCTTCGGACATCAGAATAGAAACATTACATTGCATGTTTTTTGTGATGCGTCTGAACGCGCTTATGCTGCTGTCATGTACGCAAGAACGGTGCTTGAAAATGTGGTTCAAGTAACACTAATTGCAGCTCGCACGCGGGTCGCACCACTAAAGGTAATTACATTACCGCGCTTGGAATTGTGTGCAGCCCACCTCGCTTCAAAGTTAACGGAAAAAGTAATCTCAAGTTTTGCGAATAGGGAGTATCAGGTGTACGCTTGGTCAGATTCGACAATCACGCTCGCCTGGTTGCAAGACCATCCAAGTCGATGGTCAACCTTTGTTGCTAACCGCGTAGCAGATATTCAAAGAATATTGCCATCTGACCGTTGGGGCCATGTACGCTCAGAGTGCAATCCAGCCGATTGCGCTTCTAGAGGCATTTGTCCTACCGAGTTATTGAGACTCCAGTTGTGGTGGAATGGACCCACTTGGTTAAAGGATGATCCAGAAACATGGCGTCAACAATCAAACTTCAATACATCTCTAGAAGTTCGCTCCAAGAAGGTCACGTCCATTATCACGCAAAGAAAAGAGGAATGGGAATTAATCGAAAAATATTCATCGTATTCTAAACTTAAAAGAATCGCAGCATATGTAATTCGATTCGTGCATAACCTAAAAAATAAATCGGATCGTAGAACGGGAAGTCTGCTGTGTAATGAAATACGCGAAGCTGAGATAGTTTTATTCAAGTATACTCAAAATATTGCTTTTAATAATGAATTTTCATCTTGCAGAAATTCGAAGCCAATTCCATTACGAAGCCCGTTGGCACGATTACAGCCGTTTTTAGACAGCAATGAGATTTTACGAGTTGGTGGACGCATTAAACACTCTGATTTGAGATATGATGCAAGAAATCCGATAATCCTGCCGAAACGTTCGACATTAGCTAAACTGATCGTGAGCGAAATACATAAGCTGACACTGCACGCTGGACCTCGGATCATGCAAACGGTTTTACAGCAACGTTTTTGGTTACCTGGAGCACGAAGGCTGATACGGAAGATTTTTCACAGCTGTGTAAATTGTACCAAGCAGAGGCGACAACCCTTAAAACAAGTCATGGCAGATTTACCAGTGGGGCGAACAATGTACGTACGACCTTTTCTGCGAAGCGCTGTCGATTACGCTGGCCCCTTCAACTACAAATATGCTGCGGGTCGTGGGTCCAAATCGATTAAAGGCTACATCGCAATTTTCATATGCATGGGTACTGGCGCCATGCATCTAGAGTTTGTTGGAGACCTATCGGCCATCACGTTTCTCAACGCATACAAACGTTTTATCAGCAGAAGAGGATACTGTCAACACATGCATTCAGACAACGGCACGAATTTTGTTGGGGCTGAAAGGGAGTTGCGATCGATGATAAATAAGTGCCTTGCTGAACCAAAGATTCGTAATTTCTTCGCAGATTCGCACGTCATTTGGCACTTCAATCCACCAAGTGCTCCACATATGGGAGGCTATTGGGAGGCCGGCGTCAAGAGAGTCAAATATCATTTACGACGAGTGGTTGCTGATGTGTTGCTGACATTTGAAGAATTTTGCACGCTACTATGCGAAATCGAAGCTTGCGTTAACTCTCGTCCATTATGCGCACAGTCTGTGGCGCAAGATGATTTTGGTGTATTGACACCTGGACATTTTTTAGTCGGAGAGCCGCTCAAAGTTCTGCCGGGTGACGAAATACTACTTTTCAAAGGAAGTCTGAGCCAACGCTGGTCTTTAATCTCCGCCATAAGACAACATTTCTGGCGGCGTTGGAGGTATGAATACTTGATCAGTCTTCAACAACGCAGTAAGTGGACGAGAATGCAACCGGAACTAAAGAAAGACGATATAGTAATGGTGTTAGAGCCGGTCTGTCCTCCTTCAAAATGGAAGATTGCTCGAGTCATTGAATGCTATCCTGGCGCTGATAATGTGGTGAGAGTGGTTAAACTAAAGACGACTGACGGAGAATGCTTGCGACCAATTCACAAGTTATGTAAATTACCAATCAATGAATCTGTATTTTCAAAAAATTAAATGTAAGAACTGTCTACTCAAATTGTAATCTATACAGTCCACTAAGTATTTTAGAACTTTATTCATTATCTTAAATTTAAATGTTAAACCAATAGCTTGTAAGCTTATGGTTTGTAACTGTTAAGCCTATGTATTGTAATTTAGACATAATTTAGATACTGTCTGATCGATGTAAGGTGACTTAATATTTGTAGTGTTATGTTGAATCACTAAATTCAAGGCCGGCAGTATGTTGGCAACTCTTTTGCCTTTTTTATGTTCTTTATCATATAAGCAACTCTGGGTTTTGACAGATCGAAATAAAGTTACTTTTGCCGAAACCGCGTGCACTGCACTACTGAATTTTCCAACCAGCTTCTTTTTTATTAAGAAAAGTTCAATCAAAACATTAAGTTTATCCGCAAACAAAGAGAGAGTGTCACACAAACGCCGCAAACAGAAATAATTGATTTTAGTTCATTTCCCCCTGTTGCTGTAAATTATGACGGTGATGATGATGATGATGGTGACAATGATGATGTTGTTTTGTTGCTTTTCCCTGTTTTTTTTTATTACTGTTGCCGTTACGTCTGTCTGTCGTTGAAGTTTAATGACATTTTTAAAGGTGGTGTTTTATCGCCCTTCTGTTATTCGAAACACCTTCTTTCTTCTGTTTGTTGTTGGTTTCTTGCCTTCTTGTTTTTTTTCTTCTTGCTTTTCCTCTTCTTTTTCTACAGGTTCTGCCCTTGGTTTGAACTGAACTGTTGTTGTTATTTGTGTCATATGAGAGCATTTCTTTAGTTCATACTTTAAGCATGCTGCGATTCGCAAATCATGCTTTAAATTCCTTTTTCTTCTTCCTCTTCTTTCCGTTCTAATGTGAAAAAATCACACATAAATTTTGCGCTGTTTTAAACCAAAAATAAATGAAGTCATCCTCTGGCTCTCTCTCCTTCCTCGCTTGTGTTTTTAAGTCTCTTTGGCTTACTTTTGTAATAGTTTTTCTATGTCCCCTTCCCCCCCCTACCCATCCTTTTCTGCCTCTCGCTTTTTACCCTGCCTCTCCCGGCGTTAGTGAGATGCTTTGTTTATTGTTTGCTTGAACTGTTCGCTATATACTCCTCCGGCCACCCAACACTCTCTCACTCATTCCCTCAGCTCATGGCTCACTCGCTCACCCGCCTTTTTGGCTACTTTTTCAAAGAACTTTTTTCTTTCCTGGTTTTTGGTACATTCAACTGTGTATCACAACAACAACAACATCACGTCACCAGCGAAAGAGAAAGCAAATGCATACATTTCTCCGTTGGAAAGAGATGCAAGAGGCAAAAGTTTTATGAGTTCAACAGCAAACAATAAACTAGAAATCATTCCCGGAATTTCGAAAAGTTTTCCTCTTTGGGTGGGTTTTTGAGGCAGGCAGAAAAGACTGCAGTCTGTCGGTTCTGTCAATGAGTCAGTCAGTTAGTCTGTCTGTCTGTTTATCAGACTTGACGTCGACACGTTGCCAACTTTTTAAAACATAAGACTTTTGTTCGGTTGTAAACATGTATTTATGTATGAATATGTGTATATTTCTTTTAACAACCTACGAGATATAAATTTCACGTAAGATCCTCAAATAGATCCTTAAATTTTTAAAAATCGTTATCATTTTCTGTTATAGTCGAGCTGAGTACAGTTTTTTCCATATAAATGCGCATTTTTCTCCGCCTCTATTATTTTATATATTAACCATTATTATAACCACATTATATGTTTCTCTTATCCATAATTGTGAGTATAAATTAGTTCTGTCAGTTTCCTTAAAGATTGCTTCAGCTATTGTGAATGGCTCATAGTAACAGTGATTTTTGCGATCTCAGAGAGATTAAACATCTGCTTATAATATTCAGTTTACACCTATACCTCACTTTGCGTCGGGGTTACGTTCCAAAAAAACACGACGCAAATTGAAACGAAGCAAAGTGAATTAAGATTACCTATAGCAAACCATGTAAAGATCGAAGATAGGTTCCAGGGTTACGAAAATACTACTTTTTAAAAAGAAAATCGATCAAAGTAAACATTAAAAAAACAAAAATAATATAACTCTGCCAATAAATAAATTGAAAAAATATTTACCTTTTTTGTAATCAGAAAAAACCCGTAAAAAATTATAGAAATTAATTATTCTCTTTTTCAAAAAGCACAAACACTAATTGAAAAGTTACAAAACGCCTAATATGTACACTACATAATTGAAACTGAACTCTAAAATTAGCAAATTTGATGGCATGGCGCAATTAGAAACAAAAGTGTAGCCATCTGTAGAAAAAAAAGAAAAAAATTAAAGACTCGAACCCAAAACAACGCAACCTCGAAAACCCAACGACGCACAGAGAAAATTAGTACTAATTAAGCAGCGACGCAACTTCGAAAAAACGCAAAACGAAACGACGCAAAGCGAGGTATAGGTGTATATCGCTTTGAATTCCATACAAAAACCGTGATTTTTAATGTGAAATCTCGAATTTTGTGTTAATCAAGCAGGATTTTCGAGGTTTTTGATTTTCGGTTTTAATTGGAAGAAAAGTGCGCCTGAAGCCCATCAAATGCTTATCGAGGTATATGGTGTCACTGATCCAACTTATGTAGCATGTAGGGAATAATTTCGAAGTTTCAAGAACGAAGATTTCAGCGTTGAAGACAAGCCTCGATCTGCACAGCCAAAAAAATTCGAAGACGCTGAATTAGAGGCATTACTGGAAGAAGATCAGAGTCAACGCAGGATGAGCTTGCAGAATTATTGGGGGAAACTCAACCAGCGGTTTCTATACGACTCAGAACCATGGGAATGATAGAAAAACAAGGAAATTGGTTGCCTTATGAACTGAAACCGAGAGATGTTGAGCGGCGATTTTTCACTTCCGAACAGCTGATTGAAAGACAACGAGAAAAGGTTTTTTGCTTCTGATTTTGACTGGAGATAAGAAGCGGGTATTCTACGACAACCTCAAGAAAAACAAGTACTACGCTAAGCTCGGTCAATCGTTGCTATCGACCTCAATATCAACACCGCGGCCGAGCATTCATGATTCAAAAATCATGGGCTCTGCATTGTTTACTATCATCTGTTGAAACCTGGCGATTCCATTACGGACGATCGGCATTGCGAGAAAAACGGCCGGAATACGAGCAAAGACATTATAAAGTCATTCTTCTTCATGGCAACGTTGGTCCTCGTGTCGCTAAAGTTGTAAAAAATCTTTGGAGACGCTCAAATGGGATGTATTACCGCACCCACCGTATTCTCCTTCCGATTACTGGTTTTTCCGAAGGATTCAGTGGGATTTGGCAAGTCACCGGGTCGCTTCTTTCACAGAAACTTTTTCGAGATGGAAATCAAAAATCGCCTGAGAGATGGGAAAAAGTAGCAGGCAGTGATGTACAATACTTCAGTTGATTTGTTCTATACTATTACTACTATACTATACTATTACTACTTTACTATACTATTCTACTATATATCCGTTGTTGTGACATGAATATTATATACCTTGAGCATCAAGCAGTAGCTCAGCAGTAACAACAACTACCAGAACTACAACAATGATTGCTGTCGATTATTTAAGTAGGTGGTACCCACTTTATTTTAGTTCTCTTCTTCTTCAACTCTATCCCCTTCCTCTACCACTTCTGAGCTCTCCAACGCATGCGGTGAAAAAACAGCATTCCGGAGAATGACGAAGACGATTTGTGCCACTTCAATCTTCTTCTTCTTCTTCTTCTTCTCCTTAATCGTCGTTTTAAGTTCTTCTTTCCTTCTTTTTTTTTTTGCATCTTCTGGGTTTTTCTTGTGTTTTCTTTTTGGTTTACTTTCTTTTGGTGATAATGGATTTTTTCCGGCTTTGTTTGTTACTTTCTTTCCTCTTAGGTTTTCTTTTGCTTACTTTATTTCGTTGACTTGGTTTGTTTTTGTTCTTTAATTTTTTGCTTCTGAATATGGATTTTATATTGTATTTGCTTTTTTTAAAATTTAAGTTATTACAAAAATAACCAAGATCATGGACTACAACAGCGAACTTATGGACGTTACTTTAGTGTAGATGATAAGTTCTTTAAAAATGCACATACATACACACACACACGCCCATTTTATCCCTTCATGCGTCCAGAAGAGGAGGGTCCGTTTTTTCACTCTGGTCCACTCGTAGCACCAAATCCTACACTGATGGTTATTTCTTTCTTTCCGTCTTTCTGCTTCTTCCTAATCGTCTGTTCTTCTTCTTCCTCCTCATCTTCTTTTTGTTTCTATTTTTCTTTTATTTTAATTCTCTTTAAAAGGGATCGACTTCTCTAGATTAGTTTCTCTGTTTCATCTCAACTCCACGTAAGATTTCATTTATTTATATTCTGTCTGTAACCTTATTTTATTTTGCTTTATTCATGTTTTGTCATTTTTCCCATATTCTTTTAGTTCAATTTAAAAGTTTTCTGAATAGTTTCCTTTCAAAGTAGAGTAGAGAAGAGTGTTGAAAGGTGAATAAAGTGTAAAGTGGTGAGTAGTGTTGATTAGGTAAAGTGTTAAGTGCTAAAGTAGTCAAGTGAAGTGATGTTCTTTTCTTAAGAAAATAAATTAATAAAAATTACTTGAAATGAGTGCTTTGTTAGTTTCTATTAAATTTAATAAAATAAAAGGAATAGCATCGATTTATTTGTGATTTTTCGGGGTTTCATTTACTTTCTCTGTTATTTTCTTCTTATTGTATAAAAATAAAAAATGATTTTTTTTTTAAATTTTCCTATAAATTTATATATTATAAAATTTATAAAAATCGAATTCCAAAAATTAAATCAAAAAACCAGAACCAAACAAAAATTTCAGGCAGGCGTAAAAAAAGAAACGCACATGAAAGCAAAAAAAAAATTTCTTGCTGTGCAAAAAAAAGAAGAAGAAAAATCAAGGTTTCTTTTAGTGCTTCTTCGTGTTCTTCTTCTTCTGCATTGTTTTCCTACCATTGTTTGTTGTCGTTGTTGTTGTTTTCGGTTGGGTTTTTTATTGCTGCCGGTCGCCGCCATTCGCGATGACAGCAGGTGCAGCTAACAACAACAACAACAACAAAGAATATATCACATTCTTGGTGTTATTGTCGTTTTTTTATTGTTTTTCTTCTTTTTTAAATACACCCATATTCATCCTTCCATTTCTATATTTATTCCGTTTTAAGGTGCATATGAACCTGCTTTTTTTATTTTTCATTGCATTGTTGTTGTTTATCATTCTTGTTGCTGTTGTTGTGTTCTTTTATTACCGACTTTCTGAGCTCTTAAATTATCTCACATTCTAAAAAAAAACAAGCAAAAACGAAAAAAAAAATAAGATCTCCCACATGGTTTTTTTTTCTTTCTCTGTTTCACGTCGTCATTAAAGCAAACACATCGACGGCAACGTTGCCAAATTTCTCATTGAGCTCGTTGCTCTTACACATGACCTTACTTTCTGTCGCTGGTGCTTCTATTCAGAGCGAACTATTTAAGTATGTATACACTACATACATATTGTGTATATCGTTAATATTATTATTGTATCTATCGTTTAACAGTCTATCTATCTGTCTGTCTGTCTATTGGATTGTTTATCTAATGGCTTTTCTGATAAAATAATTTATACTATTTTATGATTTATTACGAGTTTATATTCTTTCTTTTTATTTATATAAATGTATTTATCAAAGATTAATGTGTGTATGTGTGACCTCTGCACATATTATACACATGTACGTACATATGGGGGTAGATTTTTATACTCTATCTTTGTGTATTTTGATATATTTTTAATTTGCTTATCAACGAGCCGCTATAATTATTGTATTATAATTCTTTTCCTAATATGTGTTTTTATTTTTTAATTTTTTTCTCTTTCTTTTACTTTTCTTTTCACACATCATTTTATACACTAGAGTTTTTTCTTTTTTTAGTGTTTTTATGATGCAACGGAAAACGTTGACATTTGAGCTCATTTTATTTCATCATTTTCAGTGCTGATTTTATCAACAATGATGCTTTTCTGCATCTCGGTATATCACTCTTCCTGTATCTCTCTTTCCCTTCCTTTATTTAGCTCTCTCTTTCTCTCTCTCACTCTTCCTGTATACTTTTTGCCTGTTCACAGTTTGTTCTTGACACTTTCTTTTGACGTCTCATGTCATGTTTGGCTGAATGTTGTACTTCTGCGTTGTTTTGTTGTCATGACGAATGCTGCGCTCATTTTAATCAGTGAGTTTTTGACGTTTGTAGGTTCATTTGATGGTTGTATATAAAGAAATATCATTGAATGAAAGACTTGAACAAATACAGAGAAATACGAATATTTATTTAATGTAATTACAGAGGTTATTTCATTAATTTACCCAAAACTCTGAGGAATGATGTAATTATAAGTACATAATATTACATTATACATTTTTATTATCATCACTCTTAACGTTATAATTAATTTTTCTTTTTTTCTTTATCTTTCCAGGTAAGATATTTACACCACTCTGACAAAAATTCTCAATTCCATGTTTACTAAAGTGAAAATTTCATTATAAAACGATGTCATATGCTAGCCACTTGTAAGTCTTAAAACTATTTTACTAATATTAACTATGATGTTAATATTGAATAACTATGATATTAAAAATGTATGAAGTTATTTGAAAAGAGGAAATCCGAAAAATTGATTACAATCCGTTATCTCACAATATTTGAAGTTATTTTTAACCTTTGAATTTGATGTTTTACACATTTTAAAGACTGAGGCTTGAGACTTTTATATTGAGACTGGGTTTTTTCAAGAGAATGGATATTTCACCGAGATTTGAATTCAGTTAATTTGTAAATAGCACTTTTCATTATTTTTTTAATGTCTAATATTTTTTCTTCTTCCCACCTTTGGCGGAGGCTGTGAAATATGACAACGTCGCATCGTTTATTCTCAGCTGGCGGCGGTGGTGGTGTGGTGTTTATTCTGCTGTGGTGGCTACACTATCGCAAGCACCGCCGCCAGCACCTTCACCATTTGCATCAGCTTCACCACCCGCTGACCAACCGGCCTCGTAATCAACTTTTGTATTCCTCACGTTTTGTTTGAATGCTGCGTGCCACAGCTCGACGTTGACGTCACTGCTGACGTTCGCTTTCTGTTCAACACGCGAAGAGGGAAAAAAGGTGGCTCTTATTATAGTTCTGTTTTTTTTGCACTTCAGTCCTTATTCTTAATTTCATCATTAAACTGATGTTGTTTCCTATACGCAAGCAAAAAAAAAAAACGCGCCAAATCATCATCGTTGAGCTACTATCGGCTTGGTTGAATCAGTTGAACGCTGCGCTCACCGTCTGTCAAGGTTTATCGTATTACTTTGATTTTGTGTGTTTTTTTCCAAGATTTTAATTTGTTTTAGTAGTTGTTTTCAGTCTCTTTCAGTCGTCTTCAACCAGTTCTTTGGTTGTTATGTTGTTGTTGTTGTTTTAACTGTCTAATGTAATGACACGACGGTTCTCAAACGTGTTTGCTGCAATCTCTCTCTCTCTTTCTCGTTCTCTCTGCAGCAGAGCTCTAACGTCAGACATTAACTCCTTTCGGTGTTGTTGTTATGCTGCTAGTCATACGTTTTGCTTTATCTTTGCTTTTCCATTTACTTGTAGATAGCTATGCCATGTATACATACAATATGTATATACA
Source organism: Myopa testacea (assembly GCA_949629155.1). Classification (NCBI taxonomy): domain Eukaryota; kingdom Metazoa; phylum Arthropoda; class Insecta; order Diptera; family Conopidae; genus Myopa; species Myopa testacea. Next base: position 28,465,505 of record OX451345.1, read on the forward strand.
CCCATCTGTATATATTTACGTTTCTATTTATATAGTTCTTCATTCTTTGCAACAACAACGACGTTATTATTATACTGTTGCTGTTCTTCTGCCATGCACTGCTCTCAAATGAACACACACGCAAATCTACTTGCAATTCCCATACAAATATATGCACATGTGTATATATGTATATCAATATAAATTTATATGCACCATGAGAATTTATTTTCTCTTGAAGGCATGTTCAGCTCAATGCACATAACGTCAGATAGTCGGCAGGTCGGTCGGTAGGTCGGTCGAACGCGACACGACGTCTTTTCGTCAGCCGGTCAAACAGTTGTTGTGCTTGTAGCAACTCAGAGTTGTTGCTCTGCAGACTGAAAGAGAGCGCATGCGATTAATATCATTCTCTCACTCTGACACTCTGTGTTCGTGGCAGAGGAAGAAGAAGACAACAACATCGTCGTCGTCGTTGAATATTTTTCAAGTCATTCATTATGCATGCGACGTTGTCACATTTCTTTTGCATTTTTTTGTTGAGTTCTTATTTTGTTGTTTGGTTTCTTTTTCTTGCTTTTATTTTTTTTCATATTTTTATAGAAATTACTTTGCAATGTGTGTGTTTCTTTCTGTCGTTTATTTTCTTACCTTTTATTATGTATTGCAGTATTTGTTGTTGTTGGTGTTGTTATTATAACAGCAAAGTTGAACCGGCGAAAAAGTTTTCCTTTTTCTTTTGTTATTGTTATTGTTTTTTCTTCGTATTTCTGCATTGTTTTGCATATAAATTACGAAAGCAGCAACAGCAGCAAATGAGAACGAAGTTGTTGATGTTTTAACTGGAGTTTATACAGAGCGGGGTTGTGGGTTGTGGGTATAGTGCCAGGTGGGCGGTGGCGGTGTTGGCGGCGTGTGGTATGAATGGATGATGCCTTTCGCTGGTAGGTGGAAGCTGCTGCTGTTTGAAAACTTCTAAGGTTTTCCAGCTCTTTTTCTCTCTTCTTTTCTGTGTTCCAAGGTTTTTTATTCACATATAAAAGCGAAAAATCAATACTTTGATTTTCTTCCCTTAAATGATGTATGAAGGAATTTCTTTGTCTGGCAATCGCTATTTTTTAACTGGAATATTTTCACAATTCTTTGATACTTTAAACTGTAAAGTGATTATTTAAATAATGATAGAATTTGACTAGAACATAAATAAAATAAGAATAAATAAACAACTAATAATTACATAATAAAGAGTAAATAATATTTTGTAGTATTTTTTAAACATTAAAAGTATTCAAATTAAATTAACATAGAAAATTTTGACAAAAAGTATGCAAAATAAAAAAATAAATTATTCCAATAAAAGCTGATTGAATTAATTTGTTTTATATGCCAATGGATTCTTACATGCAAATTTACAAATATTACATGAATTTCTCTAATTTTCCTTTAATTTCGAATCACTTGCAGTTTAAAATCGTTTCTCAAAAAATTACTTGCAGAATTTTATTTCGAATTTAGCATTCGATGGTAAAATTTCAACTTCAACTCACCACACGAGCATGCCCAACCCCTTTCTCTCATTTCAACATACGTCAAGAGATCGAACTCGAACTCCCTGAATTCAACAACGCCCAACAAGTCCGCTTGCAACTGCAACATTTCCCCTTCAAACCGGTAGTCGTCACAGCGCTTCTGGCAGCCATCATGAATTCGATACTCTCACATTCTCGAATATATCACGAAATTGAGTGAGTTCAATAGATGGTTTCTCAGCAGATGACTAACAGTCTGTCTCTGTCTGTTACATCACATTTCTCATCCATGCTACGGCGGCCATCATGGATTTTTTATGAAACCACTTTTTCTCTTTTACGCCGTGGTATAGTGCCAGCTCGCTTCAGCTTACGTGTGAGTAATGGAGGTGAATAGATTTGGTTTTATTGTTGGTATTTAGTAACGTGCTGTCTTGGAAAACGCTGAACAGTCCGCATTTTTTTCGCATTCTGTGTGGTTGGGAATTGTATCAACCAACGTTGAATAATTTTTTACTTCATAAATTTGCAAAAGAATTTCTTCTATCATTAGAATATTTGAAAGAAGTTGGGTGGAAATATAAAAAATAGGATTTCGTGACATAATCAAATATATAAATGTATAAAAACGTCTCGATAATTCTGCAGAAGTGAAGCGCATACAAAAAAATGGCGGTGAATGGAAGATATTAAAAAAAGTGTAAATAAGTATGAGAAATTGTTTAATGGAAGTCTATTGAATTAAAAACAAAACTCCGTGGCTTTTGAAGCTGGGCTGAATAACTTTGCATTAGTACCAGAAGTTCATAATTTGGAGCAAAATATGTTGTAAGATTTTTCAACTGTGCCTGTCAAACGATTCTCTAAATTGGCTCCACTGCGTGAAATATATTACAGTGACTTTCAAACTGCAGTCGTATTGCTTCAATCGATTTTCAAAAAGATTACATTTTTGACAGTTGAACTTTATCAGTTAGAATTTTCATCAACTGTCACTTGACTTTACCATGTCAACTGGTAATATCGCTCCTGCCAACAGTGGTACCAACGCTGCCGAATCTACACCAGTCGAGCGTCGTTGCGAGAACGCCGACTGCAATGCATCCAAGCTTCTCTCAATGGTGCCCAAGCGGAAAACGCAGCAGTTCGTCACCGAACCGAACGTCATGGAAAAGCCAATGCTAATCAATGGCTTCACTACCGTCTTCCAAGTTGACGGCAGCTCGGCGAAACTCGCAGATCTGAAGAACGTGCCGAGTGTCAGCAACACGAATCCCAAGGCCATCTACCGGATTGTGCCCAACACCCATGCACACATCGTCAACTATGTGGTGGTCGATGCAGAAGGCGAGTCGCTGCGGAAAATCAACGAAAGCGACCCAGCCACAATGCGCAAGCTGCTCGAATCCCAGAAAGTGAGTGCTGATCAAATGCTGAAGAAGCTGATAGCAGGCGTCAGTGTGACAGTCGGTAGCAATTCTGTTGCTGGAAGTGCTGCAAGTGTTGCTGGTAGTAACAGCGCTCGTAGTAGCAACAGTAGCGCTGCACCTCCTTTAGCGACCCTTTCGCACCCTCAATCAACACAGTCGCCGGTCGCATCCGCAAAAGTTGCATCCACAGTAGCTGCAGGAGTAGCGGCAGTAGGAGCAGCACCGCCACAACAGGCGCCAGTACAGATACCACCACAGATGGCACAGATACCACCACCACAGGCGCCACCACAGATGCCACTGAAAAGTGGACAGATTCAGCTCCCTGTTCGAATGCATCCCAATTTAAAAATAACTGCGGTGGCCAGCGCAGACACAGTGTCGGCTATGAATTCGGTACCGCCCACTGCATCGACTGTGGTGCAGCCTTCAGTGCCACTTATAACGCCGGTGCCGCTCTCATCACTGCAAAGTGCTCCCGTTTTATTGCCACAGGGAATGCGCCCGGGGATTGTGTCTCTATCGACTCCAACGCTAACACCAACTCCTGCTCTGGACACTGTGGAGAAGTATGTTTGTTTGTTCTCTTATTTGTTGTATTTAATTTTTAATGAATTCTCGCATTTTTCATTATAGACCAGTTTTCGATAAAATGCAGGCAGAGCTGCAGGAGTTGCGACGAACTGTGGCAATGTTGGCCGAAGCGCAAGCAAAGAATCAAATGCCCAAGCCGCAACCAACGCCCACAGCAACCAACATCGCTCCGAAACCGAATATATCATTGGCAACAACTTTGCGCAATGTGAAGCGATTGCGACAGAACTGAATTCGTATTATTTACCTATCTTGAGTCCTGAAACGAGAGTTATTTGCTACTTTTGAAAAGGATTAACAACTTCCACAAGACAATTAATGATATTTTATTACATGATTCCGTTGGTAGAAAGGAGAACTTGTAAAGCGTTGTCGATATTCATTCGACTACAAGCATTGTTTCTATTGTTATACGAACAGCTGAAGATGGTCTCTTCTCTGTAAGCCAATTGAAGCAGTGACTGAAAAAGTCTCTTAACAAAATTGAAAGAGTAAAAGCGAATCGGTAATCGATGGCCAATAAAATGCAATATTGCATCATATATTAATATACACATATTAATATACTGTTACTAAATTATATAGAATTATTATTGATTCAGCAGTTGACACTAATTTAATATAATATTCATCGCTGATGGATCACTCTTCAGCGGCTTAAAGCCATTGAATGACTAAAATGTATCAACGAAAATCGTTTTTATAAATTGTTCACACTAAGCTAGTGATTAGACCTGTTTCTTTATATAAAGATAAGCTTAATTCAATTAAAAGAAGGAAAAAATATTACAATACTTTGTATTTTTCTATATAAAATAATTATGTTATAATATATGCGATAAACTATATTTTGATATTGGAACTCAAACCTAATATAGTTTTTCATTAAGATTTCTAGGATATCCTAAGCATCTACTACTGTATGAAGATTTAAATGTACATTTAGTTAATGAAATATGACAAAATAAAGCATCTTAGATAACAGTTTAGCTTTTTGATCTTTCGTCTTACTATCGAAGGTTGTAAATTCGGCAAGAAGCTTCTTGATTCTATGAGATTCTTTGTTCATCCTTTCTTTTCCAAGAGTTTCCTTTCTCTTTATGTTTGAATTTTTACATAAAAATCTAATAATCGGTTGTTTTTCCTCTTCATTTGGTTTTACAGGCCGATCGACGCACCGCAGTCGTATACGAAGGGCGGCGGTCTCGGGCCGCCGATCCCTCAACAACAGCAGCAACAACATCAGCAACAGCAGCAGCAGCAATCGCATCATATGCAGCAGCTGCAACACCAGCATCAGCAGCAGTTGCAACATCATCACCAGCAGCAGCAACAGCAACAACACCAGCATCAGCAGCAACTGCAACATTCTCATCATCAACAACAGTCGCAACAACAACAGCAGCAGCAGCAGCAACAAACATCGCGTTCGGCAGCTAGTCCTCTCTCCCCACCACGCCCCGGTGCAGGTTCTGCCGCGGCCGCCAACACGTACCCGAAGTTCGCGGACGTCAACGCGGTTCGCGAGGCGCCTCACCGCTTCATCCAGCAGAGTTCGTACAGCATCGGCCCGGGTGCTCAGTATCGCGACAGTCCCTACACTCGAATACCTCAGATGCCGCCAGTCCAAGTCCAGGACTACCACCGCGCAGCTGCTGCAGCCGCCGCAACCGCAGCTGCCTCAGGAGGAGGTAACGTGGCGGTCGTGTTGCCGCAACAAGTGGCTGTCAGCAACAACAACAACATCGCAGCCAGCCACATGGCAGCGTTGCACTTCACGCATCCGCCTTCAGGTCAAACGCAGCAGCTGCTCAGCAGTTCGGGCGTCGGTGTAGCAGGCATCAGTTCCAGTTCGGGTGGCGGCAACGCAGCGCCGCCGCCGCCCCAAAATGCTGGCAACATAATGGTTGGCCGGCAACGGATACTGTTACCGCCCCTTCCGCAGACTGCCCAGTACCCCAGCGATTATTTGACGAATGCCGCGGTCGCCGCTGTGGCAGCAGCCAATCGGCAACAACAGCAGCAGCAGCAGCAACAGGCGCCGCCTGATCCCGGAGGACAACCGTACAAAAAGATGCGTCTCAGCGATTCCTCGTCTTCGTCGTCGAATCACCTGCCACCTCAAATAGTTGCCGCGTCCGTGGCCACGCAGCAGCAGCGGCAATCGTCACCGGCGTCTGTGATGACGAGTGGCGGCAGAGGCAACCACGTGCCACCGACGCATCATATGCAGTCCGTCGCACATCAAATGCAGTCCCAACCTCTGCATGTGCTGCCACCGCCGACACATCTTGTGGCGTCGTCTGTGCCGTCCTCAATCGCTGCCGGTCCACCACCAACCAGTATCGCGATGGCTTCTGCTTTGCTGTCCGCGGCCGCGCTCCCGCCGATGCCTACGGCTCAGCAACTGAAAGTTGAGACTCAACAGGCGTCTTTGCCGCTCTCCGCGACGCCGCCCAATCGTCGCAGCACGCCCACCACCAACACAAGCGCCCTCGCCACCGCCTCATCGACTACTGCGTTCTCCTCCACGGAGGCGTACCACCCGCAGGTGGAAGCCATCTCCCCCACACTGCCAAACGACAACGCGGAGGAACGCGTGCTTACGGCCAAGGAGGACCTCATGCAGCAGATCCAGAAAGTAGACACGGACATTCAGAGCGCCGAGAATACGATGGAGTCATTGAAGAAGAAGGAGAAGACGTTGGCGGCAGCAGCTGCGGCCTGCAAGCAGCAGAAAGCGAAGCAACAGCCGGCCGAATGTGCTGCGGACGATAAGCCGAAGTGGCGCTCGCAGACGCTGGCCCAGAAGATTTACGAAGCCAACCGCAAGACGGCAGCCTCAAGACATTCCATACTCGACAGCTGTGGACCCCGCTACATCCTGCCGCTGTACAACCAGCCGCTGGATGTGGAGCAGCTCGCCGAGCTGGTGCAGCGGCACCAGAGCACGATAAAAGCGCCGCTTTTGGAACACGTTCGCAAGATCAAACAAGAGCGTTGGCAGCATTGCACTGGACTGGTGGAAACGTACACGCAGTTGTCGCAGGAGTGGCTGAAGCGCGTCGAGAAGTCGGAGGCGAGTGCGAAGCGCAAGGCGCGCGAGGCCAAGAACCGCGAGTTCTTCGAGAAGGTATTCACTGAGCTGCGGAAGCAACGCGAAGACAAGGAGCGCTTCAACCGCGTCGGCTCACGCATCAAGTCGGAGGCCGATCTGGAGGAAATCATGGACGGGCTGCAGGAGCAGGCGATGGAGGACAAGAAGATGCGCTCGTACGCCGTCATTCCGCCCATCATGCACGATGCCCGGCAGCGACACTTCGTGTACATCAACGAAAACGGAGCCGTCAAAGATATGGTGGCGGTGCACAAGGAGCGACAGACGCTCAACGTGTGGACGAGCGGCGAGAAGGAGCTGTTTAAGGAGAAGTTCCTGCAGCACCCGAAGAACTTTGGCGCCATCGCGGCCAGCCTCGACCGCAAGTCGGCGCAGGATTGCGTGCGCTACTACTACCTCAGCAAGAAGACGGAGAACTACAAGCAGCTGCTACGCAAGTCGCGGCAGCGTACACGCAGCTCTCGTAACCCGCAGAAGGCGCAGCAACAGCAGACGCAGTGCATCATCGACTCGCTGACGACGGGTGTGACGACGCGTCTCCAGCGTGAGCAGCAACAAAAGACTGGCGGACGTTCGGCGGCAGCAGAACGCGAACGTGCGGAACGTGAGCGGACAGCAGATCGAGAGCAGCGCTTAGCGACTGAAAAAGCAGCGGCGACTGAGAAGGCAGCAGCAGCAGATGCTACAGTCACTAGTACGACGCAAGTGACGTGTGCGACAACAGCTACTACAGTAACAACCACGATTGCAGGCGCTGCAGCCAAAGCCAAAGTTGCCGAGGCAGAATCGACGACAACAACAACAACAGCATCATCATCTGCCGCAAAAACCACAACGATATCAACGGACTCAGCAGCGACAACAAACGCGGCATCGACGACATCTGACGCAAAAGCTACGACAGAAGAGAAAGCTTCAGACGAAAGCTCAGCAGCAAAAGCTGCCAACGGCACTGCGGCAAAAGCGAAAGCTGAGGAAGCGGCGAAAATGACAGGGCCAGCAGCAGTAGCGGCGACAACAACCAGCAGCACGAACAACAACCAAAGCAGTAGAGATGGTGAAAGCGAGAAGCTCACCACGACTGGTGACAAAGCTGCTGCGGATGACTCTGCTGCTGCGACGGCAGCGGCGGCCACAACAATAATAACAACAACAGTAGAAGCAGCGCCAACTTCGTCGTCCGCTGGGTCAGTAACGAAAACAACAACAACTGGTACACCGAATGGTGTCAAATCAACGTACGCAGTCGCAGCCGCTGTTGCTGCAGCCGCGGCAGCATCAGCAGTTCCAGCGTCCAGCAACGATGCGGCGGCCACGCTATCAAATTCGCAGCCGAGCGATCAAACTGCCGAGGATCCTGCGGCGCCAGCAGCAACAGCTGCAGCAGCTGCAGCAGCGCCTACAACTGCTTACAATTATTTAGGACAGAAGCTGAAAGCGTCGCACTTGGATGGCGGCGTTGGCAGCGACGTCAACTCAGATGTTAGGTAAGTTGAGTGGCTCTCGTAGAATTGGTTTCCGTTCAAATGTTGTAAAAATCGACAATTATTTAATATTAATTTAAATGTTATAACTGAATAATAATGGGATTTCTTTATTTTCTTCTTCCGTCCCTCGTTTCCCGCCTCCTTCGCGACCGACAGTGATCCCAAAAAGAAGCGTCTCGACAACGAGTCTGCGTCATTGAATAATTCAGCCTCGTCCAGCCTGGCGAACGACTCGAAAGTTGCAACATCGTCATCCTCGTCGTCGACGTCTTCGTCATCTTCAACGTCGTCAGCAACGACGACAACAACAACACCGGCGATAGCGACAATAATTGTTGCTACGCCGGACTCGAATGCAGTCGAAGGCAAGGGTAAGTGTTTTTTTATTATAAATGTTATTAACTAATGAATGAAACAATGAAATGTGTTTATTTTTATCGAGAAAAATCAACAGCAAAGTTTTTCGATAGTTTTCTCACTTTATTCGTGTTTAGAAATAAACGTAGTCTATTTTTAGGCATTTTTAAGAAACGTGCACAATCGAAGAACAAATTTAATAAAAGACAACATAATTTAATATAGAATTGAAATAAAATTCAAATTTCAATAATATTCAATAAAATGTATTTCGTATTTGTTAATATTATTATTATTTGTTAATATTATTATTAATGAGCTTTATTTAATGCATTAAAAGTGCATTTTTTTCAACTTGGATTATTTTTTGAAAATGTAAAATTGTGTTGCTGCAAACGTGTTTGGAGCGCGTTTTTTCCATTTCAATTATGTATCCATCCCTTCCTCTTCTTCCCCCTCTCCCCCGCCATTCTTTTCCTCCTCCTGCCTACTTTTCCAGTTCATTATTTATTAATGTCTTGGGCAAAAATGTTTGCTGTGTTTTTCGCTGTTTCATCAGCTTTTTTTTATCCTTGCAGTGCTTTTTAGCGTTATCGTTAAAAAGTAGGTAGAAAAAACAAAAATTAAAAAAGTAAAAAAAAAACTTCAATGCGTTTCCGGTTACTTTTGTGAAGAGATTTTTTTGTACAGAGTGTTCTTTATTTTATTTTCGTTTCCTTTCTTTCTGCTTCACGCAAGCAATTAACTCAGTTTGTCGCACTCTCTCGCATCACTTTTGCCACAGCTTTTGGTTGAATATAAAAAAAGATATAAATAAATAAAAACCAACCAACAAAATATTTTAATTAACTGACCGAAGAGCACCAAAATTGAATCAACGGACGTGCAGTTTAAACCGCTGCGTAGTTGTTGGTAGCGAGAGAGAGAGAGAGAGAGAGAGAGAGAGAGAGAGAGAGAGAGAGAGAGAGAGAGAGACAGAGATGGAGATGATTGGAGGGGAGCGAGAAGAGCGTGGAGAGGGAGAGGCCAGTGTGGTTTCAGCATCAGCAGGAGTTTGAGTGAAAATGTAAAAGGTTTTTTATTTTTAACATATTTAAGAATTCCATAAAAAAATCATGAAACGAGGCTCAGATTCATTTGCTACAGGATTCATTCAAGAATGCTGGCAGTTCTCCCATCCACACCCTCCTCTCTCACACTCACACTGTCTTTCCCTCTCTCTCTGTCTCTCGTATTTTTCTCTGACATGAATTTTAATGGAGAAAATAAAAAACCACATTTTTTTATACTTTGGTTTTTTTAGAACAGTTTTAAAATCAGTTTTTTTCTATTGATTTATAAGAAAAGTTTTATTTTTTAGAAATACGATATTTTTTTTTAATTAATTGAGTTATTTTTTTGAATTGAAAGTTAAAATTGAGTGTAATAAATTAAAAATAGAGTTTTTAAAGAACTAAAAATTTAATTACTTTGCAGTGAAGGTTTTACAGTTGTTTAAAGTGTAAACGGTTAAAATTATAAAAATAAATACATTTTTTATTAGAATGTAGACTGTTTGAAAATTGAGACATTAGAATGAGAGTGAGTGATGAGTAACTTTTATTTTGACTGACACAATCAGTTTATTATAAATACTTCAATATTTCTTTACTCAAATATTACTCAAGTTTTATAAGCTGCTTCACTTTTTTATCAAGACGCTTTCACTCTTAAAGAAGCTTTAAAATTGACATTTGAGCGAAGCGACTTCTGTCAATTTGAGTAGTTAAATTGACACACTTGTCATCTTGAGTGAGTTGCCTCTTTTCAACTCGAGTTACAATAATTATGGTTCTTTTAATTTTGCTCAAGTTTCTCACTCACTCTGCTTCACTCACTTTGCTTCCCTCACTCTGCTTTTTTCACTCTTCTATCATAAAAAAGCTCACTCCAGTTTTCAGTTTTGTGTGAAGCAACTCAAGTTTACTTTTATTCGTTTTTAGTTCTTCTTTTTTACTTTAATTTCTCTTTTATTTCTTTTGATTCTTTTTGTGTTGATTCGTATTGCTGTTGTTGTTGTTATTGTTGTTTTTGTAGTTGTGATGTTTAAAAAAATACATACCCAAAATAAACGCACTCAACTCAATTAACGCAATTAAATTTTACTTTTTAAACATCATAATTTATGCATAAATACTATATTTTTTCTTGTTGGTTTTTATTGTATGGTTTTTTTTTATTTTGTTTTTTCTTGTTTGTGAAAAATGTGGCAACCTTTTCTGGTGCATCGTCGTTGTTCTACGAGTTTATTTTTGATTGTTTCTTTCTTTTTTTTCTGTATAGTATGTTTGTGTGAGTGTGTTTGGGTGTGTCTGTGAATGTGTTTGATTTTTATTTAACTTTTTTCGTTCTACTTTTTAATGAATATTTTATAATACTTCGCCTGAAGCGGAAAGAGTTTTTTTTTTGTTAGGTTGGCGGCTTTGTTTTTGTTCCGTTGTTGAATTCGCATCGAAGTGGTTGTTGTTTTGGTTGTTTTTCGTTGTTGTTGTTGTTTTAAACTCGAAACTCCCCAGCGAGTTAATTTAATTCGATCAAATTAATTTTTGTATTTATAGTTTTTTTTTGTGCCGTAAAAAACATTAAAATTTGATTATAAACAATTTTTCTCAATTAATGGCGAAAAAGGGAGAATTTGTAGAAAATAATGCAGCTACACAGGATTACATTTAAATAATTTTTAGAAACTCCAGCTATTCCAGTGTTTTTTGCGCTCCTGCAGCGCTGCCGCCGCTCGGAGCCGCTCCGCTTCGCCTGCTCTCCGCCTCCTGAGCCTCCTCCTCGGCGTGACACAGTTTCCGATGCTTGTGCACGAAATAGTAGCTGGGGAACTTGCTGCCGCACGTTTTGCATGGATAATATTGCACATTCATGTCCAGTGGCCGCACTTCGCGCCGCAGAAGCTCGGCCGCCGCTGCTGGTGGTAAACGCGACGGAGCCGCTGCAGCTGCCGCTCCCACTTCAACTCCCCCTCCCGTTCCCACTCGGGAACTTGCAGGTTGTCTTCTGCCGCTGACTGCCTCACAGACGACGTCTTCACTTCGATTGGTCGCATTGCAGCCAGGATCCATCGCGTTGCCGCAGCTCAGACTCAGCGGATTGAGATGTCGCTTGGCATGCTTCTGGTAGCAGTACTGCGACTTGAAGCTGTGTTTGCAGTAGACACACACGAAGACTTCATTGACTGGCACCTTGTTGCCGCTTTTGCTGGTGCCACCTGCCGCAGCTGCCCTGCCGCCGCTCCCACCGCCGCCTCCGCTGCCGCTCGACTCGCTGTTTTCCGACTCTTCGGCGTGCTGCAGCTGTCGTTGCTGGCTGATGGTCTTCGCCATTTGTTGGTGGAAGGACAGCGACACGCTTTGCTGCGATCGCTCGCTGCTGAACGCGACGCTACCCTCCTGCGGCTTGTGTCCGTAGGCGGTGTTGAGTATGCGGCGAAAGCGCACTGGTCCGTCGCAGCTGGCCACGTCGATGATGACCTTCTCCCGCTCCGCGACAGCCACCACCGCGCTGACGGCACGCTCTGCATCCAGTTCGCTGGCCAAAATGGGCGCTTTAGCTATCTGCAGTCCGCCACTCGCCGGAGACTTCTGACGACGCGACTGCTTGTTGCTGCGGCTTTGACGCAGCTTCTCGCGTTTGGCGAGACTTCTAGCGCTCGGTTGTTTTGACGTGGCCGCCACATCGCCGCGCTTCGGCGGAGTAGCTTTTACGGGCTCTTCTGCCGCATCCACGACATCTAACAGCACATCTTTTTCTACGTCGACGTCTTTGGAGGAAGTCACCGAGATGTTGCAATCGATTTCTGGCGAGGCGAGAGAGTTGTCGTTGCTCTCAATGAAAACCTCCTCGTCGTCGTCATCGTCGTTGTCGTCAGCGGCGTTGTTTTCAGTTTCCTGCCGCTCTGATGTAACGGCGACCGATTGAAGCGTTTGACTTGAGCCGGGCGGCGGAAAGTAGGATGCCTGCGTCGGCGGCGGCGGCGGCGGCGGAGGCAGAGCCAAATTATGGACTAACGGAGGCGCTATGAAACCGTAGTTGGGCAGAGCGGCTTTGCTGGGGATCGGGCGAATGACTTTGCCAATGTTCGAGGAGGAGGAGGAGGAGAGGGAGGGCAGTGCAGCGGTGCCAAGATACCCATCGGACTGAGCGCGGCCCAGAAACGAGCTGAAAAGACAAACAAAATGAATTCAATGACAAACACTGAGTGCGCATACAGAATGGGCCACGCACCGGCATATTTCGAGTGCACGCGGCATGTGCAGCACGTGTGTCGCCAGCAGCACGGCGAAGATGTTTTCCACGTTCACGTCCAAGTAGCCGGTGTACATGTAAGTGAGCAGCGGCGCGAACTGATCCGGAGTGACGTTGCTCAGATAGAGAACGAGTTCAGTGGCATGTGTTGCTGCTGCTGTGGCAACGCGCTCGTCCAGTCGAATGGCGGAGCGAAGGTAGCCGCTGTGCATGCCGAGGACGATGCTGTGCGCAACGAAACGCACGCTGGGCGCGGGTCCCACCTCGAGAATGATATCTGGAGGCGTGGACATCAGGCTGGTGGACGTGGGCGTGGCCATCGCCGGACCCGAGGAGAGAGGAAAAGCGGTCTCCTCTAAGCTTCTGATGCTTGACGCGGTTCCACTGCGGCCAGCGACGACGGGTGTTGCTACTGCTGCACCGGAGGCGGTGGCGGCGGCGGTTGGTACTGAGTTCGTCAACCAGTTCGTGAACATATCAAAGGCATGCACACTTTTTGCACTTTTTGATAAAACACAAAATTTACGCAATCTTCACAGCGTATTTTTAAAAATTTTTTCTTTTTTTTTCAAAGGTGATTGCTTTGTTTTTATTTAAGAGAAAATTTTAATTCTATTTCCTTTATTGTTATGGAATTTCAAACAGTTTTCTTTAGACGCGTTTTGATATCATGAAAACTGCATGTTCACCCGCTGATAACTCGATTATGACTGAATTTCGGCCTCTCTGTTGTCCATCTATTTATAGTCGTCCTTGTTCCTTGTGGTGCTGCTTCTTCCTGTGTCTGGGGTGCTGTTTTCCCGGCCTGCCACCCACTTTTCGATGCCCTGCTTTGTGCATACTGCGCGGTGATGTTGACGCCGACGCTGACGGCACCAACGACGAGGATGATGATGGCTCATTCGGATGTTGTTTAATTGCCTGCATTGAGTGGCCTTTGCACACACACACGCACACACACCCACACGAAAGCATATGAATCTTGTCAATCGTTTATACGATGTTCTTATTGTTGTTGTTGTTGCTGTTGTTTTTGCTGAAATCCACCGAATACCACAAGCGTCGCTGTCGCTGTTGATGCTTTTATCATTTTTTAGTTTCCGTTATTCTCACGACCTCCACCACGACGACGACGACGACTTCGTATTGTTGTTGGTATCACTGGATTTATGAATGCTAAACAATCCGTTTCGTTGCCACCTGTTTTTTTTTAAATGCTTAATTTTAAAGTTTAATTTTTTACGTTTATTGTAGCTGAATTAATAGTGTTTTCTGAATTATTTAACAACTTATTTAAAACCACTTTCCTTTGTTTAATTTTTCACTTAAACTACAGAATAAAATATGACAACGCGCTATCTATCTCTCTCTCTCTTTTTATATTTGTCTCCTTTTATCATCGTTGTTTTCTTTCATCGATTTCCTTCTTCCTCGTATTTCTTCCTTTCTCTCTCATATTTCTTCTTTTCTCTCTCTTATTTCTTTCTTTCTCTCTCTTTTTTCCTTTCTCTTTCGTATTTCTTCCTTTCTCTCTCTCTCTTGCTCTTTTTTGGCATACTCTATTAATGCATCTGAACTCATGGCTATGATTTTCATGTGGTTTTGACCCTCCGTTCCCCTTCCCCCCTCTTTTCCAACCCTTCTGTTCTCTACAAATATACAAGCATCTGTTGTTGGCTTAGTGTTTGTTGTTGCTTTTGTCATGATTCAGTTTTTGTTCATATTTTAAATCCTTTTTGATTACGAATCATTTTTTTAGTCTGTGTTGTTCACCAGAAGATTCTTTTTGTTGCTATTGTTGATTCTCTTTCTGTTGTTGCTCCGGTTGTTGTTGTTGTTGTCAATCGTACAGATTTCCCGTTTGACGGTTGTGGATATTTTTTATTTCTTGTTGTTGTTGTTGTGGTTTTATTTGTTGACTAACCGTCAATCATCATCGCCATCATCATCGTCATCGTCATCTGTACGATTTGTATTCGCTTGAATTCAACTGAAAGCCAACCAGTGTTGTTGTTGTTGTTGTTTTTATGGTTTTTGTTATGTTTGTAATTCGTTTCAATCGACATAATTGATTTGTGTTTTCTTTTATATGCTCAACGAACGATTGTCGGTTGCTCAATCTACTCACCCACAGCCACCTACCATCCCCGAGTACCTCAGAGTGCCGCTGAGAACCCCCGAGTGCCCCTGAGTTCACATCCTCGCTCCCCAGCTTCCTCACCGGTTTGTCACTCTGTTTGTCAATTTGTCATATTTTCGGTTTTGGGTTTTATTTTTGTCTTTATTTGTTCCCTTTTTTGGGGGTTTTCTGTGATTTTTATCAGCTTGAGTTGTTTTTAATTACTGATTGAAAAGACATTACATTTCATGTGTGTAAGCGAGACAAACAGACAGACAGGCAGCACAGTTAAAAGATGGAGATAACAACAACAACAAAAAGGCTTAGAGTTACAAGACTTACAAATTAGCTTCAATACCTTGAATAAAAAACATTCAATTAACAGGTTGTGGTGACAACTCCAGCAAATAAACCAGAGAATTAAGTAAATAAATCAAATTAGTTTGTGCCTGAAGCCATTCAGAGCTCACGAGGAGGATTGATCTGAAAGGAGGAGGGTCTCGGGTTCAAAGGGTTGAAAAACAGAAGAAAAGACACTCGAAACGAAGTTGATGAGAATGAATTACGTTCAGACTGAAGTCAATAATGAAGTATGATAATGAAGGTGATAATGAAGCTCATAATAAAGCGAGTTTCAATATGATCAGTAATTATAACAATTTTGTCACTCTTAACAATTCTGCCTGCCCTGTTATTTTCAATTTAATTTCAATCATGTGAAGAAACTAATTAAAACCGTAAATAAATTATTTTTCATTCTTTTTTATTATTCAAAACAGTGTGTTGTCTTTTAAAAAAATCTTTCCGACCATTCGAATGGACACTTTATCCTCATTTTTCACCTCGCTTACATCCTCACCTCTTCTCTCTCTCTCTCCGTCCCGCCCCTCTCCTTCCTTTTATAATTTCAATAAATAATAATTGCGCTCATGTTGAAAACCTGCAAATTATTTGCTTCGCCGTTTTACTCCCTTTGATTCACTTCATTTTTTATTTATACCCTTTTACCTCCCTCAAACGCCCACTTCATCTTGCTTTCTTTCTCTCTCACTCCCAGTCTATCGCTTTACCCTCTTATTAGCCTATCCACTGACTCTGCGTTTGCGATGTTCTCCGGGGAATTTCAAGCTTCACGGTTCCTCTTCTTACAACCCTCTCCCTCCCCCTCACCTTGGGTGTCTTTCTCCCTCCCCCTCACCTGCCCCACCCTCTCTCCAACAGAACTTGTGTCCTGTCACTTGAACGCTTTTTCATTGTTGGTATTTGAAAGCCCGGCCACGTTTCGAATGCGGCGATTGTACGCCAAAAGATAGCTTCGCTGGTGTTGCTGGTTGAAAAGTTCTTTTTTAATAGTAATCGTGGATTTGCCGTGACTCTCTCTTTCTCTCTATTTTTCTCTCACTTTCCTTCTTTCTCTCTCCTGCTTTCTGTGCATACACCTTGAAGGTGGTTCCGTTTGACCTGACCACAAAATCATGCGTTGTCCATTTGTCGTAATTGGAGTTGGATTTGCTTGTTGTGTTATCCATGCCTCTCTCCATGCCCATCCCTCTTTCTTTTTACCGCACTCTCTCTCTCTCTCTCTCTCTCTCTTTCTCTCTCTCTCTCTCTCTCTCTTTCTCTCTCTCTCTCTCTCTCTCTTTCTCTCTCTCTCTCTCTCTCTCTCTCTTTTCTCTATTTCTGTTAATGCATCCATTTTCCGCTGATCTTTGCTGTAAATGTAACAATGCTGACACATCCAAACACCACACATACACAAACACCTACACACTGTTGTGTCAATCTGTAGATGAAACTGTGTGCGTGTGTGTGTGTCTACATGATTTTGTGTGTCATACAAACCTTTTATGACAATTAAAACATAATTGACGGTCAACATTTATAAACGGCGGGTGTTTTTTGTAAAATTATAACGGAACTTACTCACGTATGGACATGCATTTTCATGTAGGCACACAACCACACGTGTACATGCACATGTAATGCACCCAAACGAACTCGTAGCGCCACGGATCAAACATCGAATGAGAGGAATAATGTACATACGAAGGCACTCACACACTCTGAATATTATGTGTGTGTGTGTGTGCGTTTGTTTGTGAAGTCGAACATAACATGTGAGTGACACTGGGAATCCGTTTGTTAATTGTTGTTGTTTCTACTGTATTTTGTAATGTTGATGATGATGATGGAAAAGAAATTGCAATGTCATAAGGAGTAAATGAGAGAGAACGAAGAGTGTGAGAGAAGTTAGTGAACAAAGTGTACCATCAAATATAATTAAAACAATATTTTTTCTCATACGTTCTGGTGTACAGAATTACAATTAATTACAAGTAAATTAAAATAGTGATAGTTACTTATTTGTTTTTATACGTAGTTGGGTGGCTTTACCACGTCTATTCTTCTCTTTCTTTCTTCATACCTCCATCACTTCTCCATGCCGCCGTCTTGTTGCCCTCTCTTCACTCACTTCCTCTCCCTGTATTCGTGGCCGAAAAGCCAGCGCGAAGTCCATTTAAAATGTTAAAAAATTCTTTTTGATGGAAACCGTTTTAATTTGCTTTTTTAGTTTTTTTGGGTATTTTTTTTAAGCAATTAAAATTATCAAAGCGTTGTGTTTACGCAACATTGTTTCACTCTTTTTCTCATACTCTATCTCTGTCTCTCTTTTTATCCCACTCTCTCTCTCTCTCTCCACTCACTCTCTCGCACACTCACATTTAGCCAAGTTAATTTGTTTATTGCATTTTAAGTGATTGTATCCATCAGTTGACGATACGGTGTAAAACAACAACAACAAACAGAATACCGACAAACAACAGAAACAGAATCAGAATCAAAATGTTTCAAAGCTTCTTGTTGCCGCTGAAATCCCGCAAGCCGGCGATGCCACGTGAAGCAGCGGAACGCGGAACACGTGTCGCGTTGTAACGAGTATCAACCCATCAGAACGCGAACATCGCATCATGACGTAGCATTGAATTATCTCGTCACTTTTGCTGTCACTGCAACATTTCAAGCAGGGTGTCGCGAGATCCCTCCCGACACCGTCCATCCGAGAGCCTTACCGTCACCCGTTCATGCGTCTGTCCTGCAGAGTGTCCTGAGTGTCACAAAATCCAAGTCGATCTCTGTATGGGTTCAAAAAGTTGTTAAACATTTAAGAAAGTCGTCGCTTTATAACGGATTTAGTTCTTAGATTTATATACAAAAATCACCTCTTTATAACTACACACTGCTTCTAAAACTATTCCTATTTTAATCTACTTCATTTTTACACTCTTTCTGTAAAAATTCTCGATGTTTTCAGTTGTATTCAATTCTTAATGAATTCTGAATGAAGAATACATTTTATCTTCTGCCTCATTTTCACAGTTATTCGTTTCGGAGCTTAAAATTCCAATTAAAAGCACACTCATTTCAGTTATTAGCTAATTATTCTAATTACCAATTAACAGTTAAAATAACACACTCACTCATACATACCTACATACAACAACAACAACAACATCCTTATTGCATTGCATTTCCTTGTTAATCCTTGTAAAAATATTTGAAATTTGCTTATTACGCTCTTTTCACTCGGCATCCATCCACAGAGTTGTCTATCTCGCTCTCTCCTCTACAGCTTCATCTCTCTCTCTCTCTCTCTCTCTCTCTCTCTCTCTCTTTCGGTACTCGGTGCTCTTTCTTTCTCTTTCTCTCTCTTGTTACTCTCCTCGTCTAATTATAAACTAAAGTCAATATTGTAGTTGGCTTGAGTGATGCATGATTATTCGTATTTTACCGTAATTTCTCGCCTTCCACCGGCCCCCGCTTCAACAGCACATCTCGCTGGTGCGTGCAACAAGAACAACAATAACAGCAACAACAACACTTTACCACATGCTCCACTCATACAATTCATTCTCTAATTAAATCGTCCAATTAAAATTGCACACTCGTTTGATTTGATTATCGCACGCTTCGAAATCTCTTCGTTCAGCGTTTTCTCGCTCTCTCTCTCTCTCCTGACTCTGCTGCTGCAGCTGATGGCAGAAAATCTGGCAACCTTTTGCCGCTTTACTTGCTGAAGAGATGCCAACTTTTTATTTAGGAATGTCGAAAGAAAAGAAAATGGAAAACAACTAAAGTAAAAATTAAATTATATCGGAATTAAATTTAAAAGAAATTAAAATGAAATTAAAATGAAATTAAATTTAAATTAAATTAAATTAAATTTTTAAATTAAATTAAATAAAATATTTAAAATAAATTGACATTTCTAAATGATCATAAATTTAATCATCATCATCACAAATTTAATGATTTGCAGCTAGAATTTTCGGCAAATCTCTTTTTTCACACCCATTTTACAGAGTTTAAGAGAACTCAGTTCTACAGAGAACATGAAAAAACGAAGAACAGAGAGAAAGAACAAAGTGATGAGAAAGACTCCACCAGAGGAAAAGTGTGCGGAGGCAGAGACAAAAGAAAAAGAAGAAGAAGAAGAAGAAGGAGTTAGAAAACAAGGGAAGAGCGGTGCTCGGGGTTGTATACGTCGCGATGGGAGCGAAGTGATGTGGGAGAGCGGCGAGGTGATGCTGTGAGAGCGAGTGCTGTCATGTGCTGAGTGCTGAGTGAGAGGAAGAGTCTTGAGCAATGGAGCTGTGGATGGTTTGTTGTGGATTCAGGCTGCACGGGGTTTTTATGTGTTCTCATTTCTTCATTCTTGCTTCGCACAATTGAATTCCCTGCGGTGTTAATTAGCCGCGTTTCTGCTCCTTTCGCATGCTTGGATTAATTGAGCTAACAACACGGTAGCAAGAGAAAAGAAAACAACAACAACAACTACGAAAAGAAAAAACCAAGCAACATCAAACTGCAATTAAAGTAAAATATGAAAAATCAGAAATAGGATAGAAATTTGTCGAAATTTTAGTTTTTTATGATACTTTCTTCAAAGGTTCTTCTTTATTAAATCATTATATTCATTTTAATAGTAATCAATATTATTTTGTATACAATATTTAAGATTTCCCCAGATTTTTTTGCTGAATCGGCTTTTTCCCTGTTATCCGTTTGCTGGAACTAATTTAAAATGGAATTTAATTTAAAACACGATATTTACACATATAATATGCAAATAAATTCGCTTCACACACCCAAACACGGTAAAGTTTCATAATTAATTGAAATAAATTTGTATTAATTGAAAATTGAAAAGCAATAAAGCGAAAAATAAATAAAATGTGCAAAATTAAAGTCAGTGATTCAATGAAAAGATTTTCAATTAAAAGCAATTATAATAATAATAATAAAGTAATTAAAATACAAATAATATAATAATATAACAGTGATTACACAGAAACAGAAGCAGAATCAGGATCGGAGCTCAGACAGCGACAAACAACAAAAACAACAACAAAGCAACCTCAAAGTAACGGTCTACAATTACCGCAATTTAATCAAAAAAACAAATAAAATTTGTATCCATTGCTTGTTGTGTCATGTGTGGGCGGTAACACCTACAACAACACCCCCTCCCCTTCCCCCCTCTCAAAATCCAATAACTCTCATCACAATTCCTAGGATCCTTTTCCCCCCTCATATCCAAACATCCATGCATCCACTCTTCTCTTCACTATTTAATCCTCCCCCAATCGTTCTTCTCCCCTCCTCCTCCTCTACCCCCACAATCCTCCTCTCCCCCTCGTCCCCTTCACTCTTCGACTGTCACTCTGCACTTTCACCCCCCTTATAATAAAAATTAATTAAATCACTATAATAATCAATCGAAATTGTTTACTAGACAGCATTTTTTTGTCGTATGAATTGATTTGTGTTTTTTATTTTGTGTTTTGCACATTAAGCATTTTTCCATGTTTTTTCACTCTTCTTTCCGTTGTTCCATTTGTAGAAACATTTATTAAAATAATTGATGGTGCTCACCTCTCACATGAACACAAATAAATAAAAAATAAGAGTTTTTGCTGATTTAAAAAATATTTTCATTTTAATTGCACGGTTTTTTGATTTATTCCATTTTATTTTACGTTTTTCGTGTGAATATTTTTCCATTGTTCAATTGAATGGTTTTTTTCCATTCTCTGCAGTTATAACAGCGGTTTGTAGAACTGTTGTTGTTGTTGTTGTTGTTGTTGTTAGTGTAGTTGTTCTTTTCTAAAACTTCGCATTTGACATGAGTTGCAAATTGTTTTCCTTCTAAGGTTGTGTGTTTATTTTTGTTGTTGTTTTATTTGTCGGCGAATTTTTGTTTGTCTTAACTTTGGTTCTGCTCTGCTTATGGTTCTGCTCCCGCTCTGCTCTGCCCTTCCATTCAGTGCATTATTCTTCAGATCTCGATTGCAATTTTATTTTCAGTTTTTCGTGTCCGCAACTCATCCGCAATTAATGCGTTTTAATGGAAATGCGTTAATTAAATGGTTGTTTAATCGCATCAATATTTCTACAACAACAAAATAACAGTATTTAATTCAATTAAGCAAAAAGGAAAAAAAAAACGATAAAAAAAAATCATGTATATAACCATCATTGTATGTATGTACACTACCGGCCAAAAGTTTCGAAGCACCCTTGAAATTTCCACAAATCTCAACAATAGTTATCCAAAGCTTTTAAAAATAAAAAGTTTAATTGTAAATTTTAAAGTTTATTATATTTCCTTTCAGATTACATTAAAATTATATTTTAGAATAATTTTTATTATCCACATTTTTACTAAAACGTCTAAACTGATTTTTCATAAAAAAATCCCCCTTTGCACTAAATAACTTTTGCTACAAGTCTTGGTATTCTGGCGATTAATTTGTTTATGGATTCCTGTTGTATATTGTTCCATGATTCCAACAATGCATTCCACATTTCCTCCGTTGACGTAGTCGCTTTTTCTCGCACATTTTGGTCCAGCTCATCCTATAGAAGCTCTATTGGATTGAGATGGGGTGACTGGGCAGGCCAAATCATATTTGTTAATATTCCAGATGTTTATTTGTTCTCTAAATAGCCTCTGCACAATTTGGAACTGTGTTTGGGATCGTTATCTTGTTGCATCACATCACAACATCCCCAGACCATAACGGAACCGCCGCCGTGCTTCACTGTTGGGATTACACACTCCGGCAGCATGTTCTTTTGGGCACTACGTTTGGCGAAAATTCTTTGATTTGACCCAAACAGCTCGAACTTTGATTCGTCGTTCCAAAGAACATTTTTTAAGTCCTCTTCGGTTCATTTCTTATAGGTTAGAGTCCATTGAAGTGTTCTCTTTTTATTTCGTGGTCGAAGTAAGAGTTTTTCTTTAGCAATCCTTCCACAAAGACCAGCATCTCTAGCCGGCTTATTACAGTTGTTAGTGACACCGGGTTTGATCGACTGTTATTGATCTCAGCTTCTATTTCTGGAGCCGTTTTTCTTCTGTTCCGTCTGTTTGATATTGTCATTGCTCTATCTTCACGATTTGTTGCCGATCTTGGCCTTCCGGACCGCGGAAGGTCCGCAAGAGTGTGATAATCCTTGTACTTTTGTATGGTGCGATGCACAAAACTAGTCGAAATTTTTAATTTTTGCTCAATTATCCGCTCGGAATTGCCTTCCTTATGAAGAGTAATCACTGCAGATCTTATATCAATCTTATTTTTTGGCATTACTTCGGTTTTTTTAACGTTTGGTCAGTTTGAATCTTGAGGAACAAAGAAAGGTGTCAATATTCTAGGTCAGCCTTTTATACATGACCCAGGGTAAAAAATGGATGGTAATAATTATTCATAATTACCTTTAGTAATTACCCCATAAAAAAAATTACCCTGAGTACCTGAAAAAGGTTTTTTATAATTCTTTTTCTCGATTTTGTATGGCAAGTGCAATAAACAAAAAATCCAATTTCTTGAGTTAGTGCATTGTTTGAGCATGCAATTAAACAATGAACGCCGTAAACCCGTTTTGGGTTCCATATTACAGTTATCACTTTACAACCATCCTATTAAAAAAGAAAAAATCAAAATTTATACAATAATATAGAAATGCCACACGATTTTCTATGAACAGGAGTGGTGCTTCGAAACTTTTGGCCGGTAGTGTATGTACATAATTACGTATGTAATTACATACGTATGTAATCAATACAAATTAATTACCTTTTATTTATTTATTTACCTTTTATTTAACCTTTAAATTTTACCTTTAAATTACCTTTTATTCTCATTTTAATTGATCACTTTTACTATTCACTTTTTTGGCGTGTGTATTTATTTATTTCTTTTATACTCATTGTGGGTGTTGTTGTTGTTGTTGTAATGGTTGCAGTTGTTGTTATTATTATTGTCATTTAATTTATTGCTATTTTTATTGATGTTAATCATTGTGTTGTGTTGTTTTTCCAACTGACTGACTTAAATGTCACCTTTTGTGACGTCACATGTCAAATGTCAAACATGTCATGTCACATGTAAAGTTGCATGCCGTCGATGTTTTCTCATATAATAAATTGTCTTTCTTTTTTCAATTTGAGTTTAAATAAAAATTGATCACCATCGTCAATATTTTTCAATTTTTCATTGATTCCAATATTTTTCAGTCAAATTTCAATAATATTTCAATAATATATCAATCAATCAATCAGTCGGTCAGTTTTTTTCCCCCAATAAAATCTTATAATTCACCGTGTGTTTATCATGTTTTACAAATAATTGTAATTAGTTGTACATTTGAATGCATTTATTCTAACACTCGTATATTTATTTTTAGTTTTGTTATTTTTTATGAGTTCAGGGAGGGTGTCCCTTGCCCCAGAGCCACGCCTATTATGGCAAATAGAACCACTACTGTTGCCTTTTGAAATTAAGTAGCTGTCAATATTGTTAAAAAATTTATATGATTGACTGGTGATCAGATAAGCAAACATATCGCATGTAGTGTAAATATACGAGTTGTTCCACACACACTCACACACACACACACACACACATACAGTTACCCCTACTACTGTTTTTTTGTCACTTGTTGTGGTGGGTGGGGGGGGGGGGGGGGGGCGAGGGCGATGATTCACAAAAAATTTCATTTTATTTGATCTTTTCTGTGGATTTTTGGTCTCACTGTGTTTTTTCTTTGAATTTCTTTACATTTCACGATGGCTTTGTTGTAGTTCACTCTTCTCTCTCGCTCCCTCTCCCTCCCCCCCCCCCCCCCCCCTCTCCCTCATTAATTTCTCTCATTTATGCACTCAGTCATTCATTTGTTATTCATCCTTCCTTCTTAAAATATTCCTTGTAATTTTCATCAAAACTCAATCATCAGAGATTCTTTCTACTCCCTCTTCTTCTTCTTCATGTTCTTGTTCTTGTTCTCATCAATTTTATTAATAATTCAATCAGCGAACGTGGAGCTCAATTGTTTGGTACCGCAATCTATGAACGAAAAGAAGGACAAAAAAAAGGAAGGAAGGAAGGAATAAAAAAAGAAAGGAAGATTGATTTTCTCGCTTTCTTACGGTTTTTATCTCTCTTTTCCGGCAAGAAAAATTAAAACTTTCTTTGATTTTTCCTTCTCCATCTCCTTCTCCTGTTTCTCCATCTCCTCATATAACGGTTTGGGTTTCTTCGTTTTTTCTTTCTTGATTTCTTTCTCTCTCTCTTTTAATATTTGCCTAGAAAACGATTTGAAATAATATAATTCCATTAGTTGAAATTTCTTTTTCATCAACTTTGCTAGAAAGTAAATAAAAATTCTAGCAAGAGCGTATCGTAGGGGGGTGGGGGGGTAGAGGGGTGGGAGGTTGGTGAGATGGAGTGGGGTTGTGTATTTCAACGATTGGAAGGGTGGATGATTTGACGACTGACATCTCCAAGATTCGCATTCTGTAAAGCGAAACATTTTTTTTGCCAACTTCGTGATATGAATTATTATTGCTGTTGCTGTTGTTGTTGTTGCTTTTCTTCATATGATTTCGGTTGTTAAAAGAACTCGATACGATTCAATTCAATTGAATTGAAACAAAAAAACTACTTCCACCCACTCGAAAGCTTCACAGATTCTTGTTGATTTTTTATGATTGATGCCGGTTTTTTATGAGGTTCTTATGTGGTTCTTTTGTGGTTTGTTGTTTTTGTACAGACGACGACTCTTGACAAGTTTTGTTGTTGTTTTAACCTGCATCCACTTCTTTTATCTTTCGTTGTGTTTATTTTGTAAAACATTTAAATGAATTAATTCCGAGCATCATTGGATTTGTTGCGTTTTTTTTTTCGCTTTTATTCTCTTCAAGATTTTTATTTGCTTTTCATTAAAATAATTCATCATTCACTTACAAATAATTTTTGCTAATTAAATCTCAACAAACACTTTTATAACCACCACCATCATCGCCGTCATTTGCTTCCATAAGTCGCTTAGCACCAGAACAACTACTGCACCCTCCTCCTCACCGGTGGTTCATCCTTCCACCCACCCTCCACCGTCCCTCCTCCATAAACCACCCTACCATTCATCTTCTGTCACTCGCGTGGCCACTCTTCCATGCGTCTTAAGTATTTTAACTCAACTGATGAGTCTAGTTTCATTTTAATGTACTCTCCTCTCCTCTCCTCTCCTCTCCTTTCATCTCCAGTTCACTCCTCTGCTATCCACTCCTCGCTCATTTTTCGACTCTGCGACTCTTCAATCTCCTTGCTTTTGGTGACTAATTAAAATTTAACTCCAATTGAGTTAATTAACTAGTTGCTGATGGTTTTTCCTTTTTTAATACATCGACTGCGATTGTCGTGGTTTGTCGTCACATCGTCGTCTCTTCCTCGTCCTTAAGATTCATGGTATATTAGGAATGAGGATTTCTGTTCCTTCAGATCCTTTCAGCCGCCACTTCCACCACCGCCTCCCTCACCCTTCCCCCATTTTTCTACAACAACAAATCAGTGATGAGTTTTGCAAATAAAACTTCATTGGATCGTTTGAGTGATTTAATAAAACTTATGTTTCGATTATTATATCGGGTGGGGCGGGGGGAGGGACTGTCATCTCTTTTTCACTCTCACTCTCTGTACATGTGTTTTTTATTCATTTTCTCGCCATCTTTTTGTTTATTCTAATTTAAAGTTTGTGTCCTCTGAAACTGTTTTGAATACATTTATTTTGGGATTCGCTCTTTTTTGAAAATTATTTACCATTTTTTGTAAGTGAAAAACTAAAAAGAGAATTTTTAATGCAATTTCTATTAGCTGAATTACGAAAGCGATGAAAATTCGTACTCTTTCCGTGTCTCTTTCCTTGTCTCGTTCCACCTCTTCGTGGCTTCATCGTTTTCGGGTTGGTTTTTTGTTGTTTTGTGTGTCTCGTGCCACCTCGTTTTTGTAAACCATTTGAAACCTCCTTCATACTCCTTCTCCCCTTCTTTCCTCTCCTTCTATTTACTCGTTTTAAGCTCCATCAGAATGTCAGGAGTTGGTTTCATTCAAATAGCTTTACATATAATTTTGGCTTTCTTCTCTCTTCTTTCTTCTCTCTTCTTCCTTCTCTCTTTCTTCCCTCTTCTTTCGTCTTTCTTCTCCCTCAATTCATATGCAAAGCAGACTTTTTCCCGCTTTTTCATATTTTATTATTTTATTAGCTTGTATAATTGTTAGCATGTGGTTGTTATTGTTGTTGGACGGTTTATAAGGGGAAGGAGCGAAAGAAACAAGTAGAGAGGGAGAAGTAGAACTCGAACTCAATTGCTGAGATTAAAAATAAAATTCCCAACCTTATTTTTCGCGTTGTGCTAATCCTTGGGGAACAACAACAACAGCAGCAACAACATTTGTTCAAAGCAATTCAGATTCAGACAGACACAGAAATAAACTAAACGATAGAAAGTGGTTCGTGTTGCTTGTGTTGTGTTCGTCGCTGTCGCCTTTGTACTTTTATCTCCGTACCTCTTCTGAGTTCCACTGCATTCTCTCTGTGTGTGTCTGTTGTTGTTGTTGTGCCTGTTGCCGTTGCCGTTGTTGTTGTTGGCTGCGTTTTGTCTGTGTGTGTGGGTGTGGTTTGATGGGAGGTATTGTGGTGTGAGCCATTTTCACTAAGCTTTGATGATATAAATTGCAAATTTCAATATTTATAAATGTATTAACTGACATTAGACAATATTTGATAAACTGATAGAAAAAGTACTCAAATCGAATTGAAATGGGGGTTTAAAGGTAGAAGGGGAGAGAGAGAGTGAAAGAACATAACCTAAACTAACTCCGTTAGTTTTGGAACCTGAGCACTTCTCTTTCTCTCTTAAATTGTTTCTCGCAGTTCCCTTTCCCCTCTCCTTCTCCTTCCACATCTTCTTTTTCTATATACTACATTCTTAGATCTCTTTACTGTCAACCACTTTAGAAATCATTCTAGCTTTTGTACTTAATTTTTTCTTTATTATTAACACACTTTTATTAACTTTCTTCTGCCACTCATCTTTTTCATTCATTTCCTTCGCTCTCTTCCTATCCTTCTGTCTCTCTCCATCCTTTTCATCAACACTTGAAGCACCGAAACACAACCAACCTGACTCTTGTCTCTTTCCCACTACATTTCCACCCTGTATAGCTTTTATTTGTATATCATTAAAATTTAAAAAATATATAAAAGAAACGTTTTAAACAAACCCAAGGATGATGATGTTGAGAATAAGTTTTGTGATGAAGTAATGAAAATTAAAATTCGACCGCATCGTCAACCGACTGAATGAAGTCGTGATTAACGAGGGCTGTCGGAAGGGGGAATGAAGGGGAGGGAATGGTAGTGGAGTGGAGAAAGCATAACGCACCTGTACCACCATCGTAAAGTCGGATGACTGTAGGACTTAAGAAACCACGAGCAGAAATCATTTAATGGACCTCATTATTTGTTAAGTAATAGTTTAAATTTGTGGGTGAATAAAAGGTTGGTGCTTCCTTTTCTTCTTCATCTCCTTCTCCTTATTAATTTAATTCTAATTACGTGGTGGTAATCATTGAATACCTGTGAATATAAAACAAATTCTCATCTCATCTGTTTACCTTTAAAGATTTTGTTTAAAACACGTTACTGTATCTAAGAAGTAATCCATTCAAAACTCCTGAAATCTGAAGATTTCATTCCGCTGTTGATTTTTCTCCATAAGTTTTGAATCATGTTAATTAAAGAGTTAATTGATTGTTAATTATTTTTAATTAATTGTTAATGATTTCTTGTTTTCTCTCCGCGCAGACAAACTCAACCCCTGCTTCGTCTGCAAGGCCGAGGCTTGTCCCCGCACACGGCCCCTCAAGAAGGGTCGTGGCCAGCAGTACGGCATCCCGGACGAAACGATTCCCGTGGGCGCTCGCGTCTGTAACTCGTGTCAGTGCAAGTCAGTGCGCAATCGTTATCCGAACTGCCCGCTGTCGACATGTCCGAACGCGAAGGATCGCGCGAAGCGACTGCACAACATCCCGCCCAGGTTGTTCGAGCTGCCCGCGGACTTGCGCGATCCCATCGTGCAGGAGTTCCAGATACCGCCGCAGGCCACGCGTTGCTGTTCGGCCTGCCTGATGCGCATACGCCGCAAGCTCGATCCGCACGTAAATCTCACGGACGAAGAGCGGCGCACGGATGGAGACGAGTCGGACGCCAGTACTTCGTCGTGTGACGAACGCGATGCGGGCGGCAGCGACACGGCTTCGGTGGACAGTCCTGCGAATGCGCAGATGCGGCACAACGCGTTGCAGAAGTCGCAGTCGGCCCAGAGTATTGTGTCCAGTAGCACGGTCGTCGTCGATAACAGCAACCACTCCATCAGCCTATCCGGCTCGACAGGCAGCAACAAGTCGCTGTCGGACGAGCGTCTTTTGCCGCCCCTCGGACAGGCGCCCAAAAAGCAGAAAACCTCCGAGGAGTACGACTCCTCGGCTACGGAGACTGCGGACGAGGAGAACGAGAACTCGCCCGCCAACAGGCAGAGTCCGAAAGTGATACTGAGCAGCGGCAGCAGCAGCAGCAGTGCAGGTGCTTCTAATGTTGCAGGCATGGTCTCCAGCGGCCTGGCGCCCCCGCCGACATCAACAACATCGTGTCTGATGTTACCGAACGCCAGCCAGCCCAACGGCCCATCAGCGCTGTCCAACTCCACGCAGCCCATGCTGGTGCAGGGACGCGAACCTTCCATGAACGTGCAGGACTTCCTGTACACCGTCATCGAGCGTTCCCTAAAGCAGAAGGGTCCACCACCAGCGAAGCCCACGCAGCCGTCGACTGGCGGCCACTCGAGCCAGCTGCAAAGCGTGGGTAAGCTCGGGACAGATCAGCAACGCAGGGACATTAGCTCAACGTCTTCGTTGGGTCACAATTCCAACAACGACGTGACCATCGTCCGCGAGTTCCGCAACGATGGCACCGCGCTGGTTAAGCAGCAAGCGCACGGACAAACGCTCGGCTCCTCGGCTCGACAGTCCAGCATCTCGTCATCGGCGATGGGTGGCAGCCAAACAGCGGCCGACAACCTGGCCACACTCTCCGTGGTCAACTCGCACATGTCAAGCGGCGGCGCTCACATGTCCGGTCCACAGAACATGCTGCACCAACACAGCATCACGGCAACCATCACGCCCGTGAAGATGTCGTCTGGCTCCAGTGGCAGTGGTGCGCCGCCTCCACCCCACAACGTAATACACACTCCGCCCCCACCCCATCCTGCGGATACCATCATATTCGGCCTGCCCGCCGGTGCACAGCCGCCTCCGCATTCTGCAGCCGCTGCGCTGCACCAACACCAGCAGCAGCAGCAACAACAACAACAACAACAACAACAACGCAACAACGAACCAGAGCCCCAAACTCTCGATTTGTCCATAAAGAAGCCCGCGCGAGATGGGCCATCGCCACACACCTCGTCGTCCGATGGTATTGGAGCCTCCCGCCACCATCAGCCCCCACCACCCAGCACTGTGAAGCACGTGGGCAATGCGCCCTCCATCTATCGGGGTCCCGAACAGTCGCCTCTGATTGGCCCACCCAATCCGACGTATCTGTACCACCCACACCCGGCCTCCGTTGGCAAGGCACCGCCTCCCGGCTCCCTCTACGTGTCGCAAGTACCTGTTCCCATTTCCATCACTCAGCCCGGCAACGGCGGACGATCTCAAGCGATGCTGATGGGCTCGCAACAACCGACGCAGCAGCCACCCGCGCACATGCAGATGCCGTCACAGTCCTCTGGTGGCAGCGGTTCCAAGTCCGGTTCGAAGCTGCCGCCAAAGCTCAGTCCCCAGATGATACACGGATCGCATCCGCAACACACGCACGTTACACAAGCAGTCTCGCCCTCGCAGCAGCAGCTGCTGGCGGCCGCAGGAATCGGACCCACTGGACCCAAGGGCTCTATCACTCATGGTACGCCCGTGAACAACTCGCAGCAGCTGATCGTGCATGGCTCGCCAGCCACTCTCAGTCCCAAATTCGACGCGTCCATGCTGCGTCAGACGCCGCCTTCGGGGAACGAGGCCAACAAGCTCGGCTCCATCACGCAAGGCACACCCATTCATATGCCGTCCCACCATCT
This sequence comes from Myopa testacea, assembly GCA_949629155.1. Lineage (NCBI taxonomy): Eukaryota > Metazoa > Arthropoda > Insecta > Diptera > Conopidae > Myopa > Myopa testacea. Next base: position 28,495,946 of record OX451345.1, read on the forward strand.
TCAGGAAAGCAAGCGCGCTGCCTACGAGTACTACAAGTCTTCGCAGCAGCGCCAGAGTCCGGCCCAGCAGCAGCCACCGCCGGGCCATCACGTCGTTTCGTCGCCGCAACAGCAGCAGTCGTCTCCACAGGCTCCGCCACCGCAGAACTTTGGTGTGAATTCCCCGTATGCGCGCTCCCCGTACGGTGCCGTGGACCAGTCGCCGGTACTGAGCACGCGCCAGATTGTGATGCACGACTACATGACGTCGCAGCAGATGCAAGGACAGCAACGCAACGTCTCGCGTGGTGGCAGCGGCAGCGGAGGCGGCTCGGACAAGGAATCGCCTTCGCCGCGGAACAGCGTCAGTGCCGGCTCTGGCACTGGTTTGGTCTACTATGACAAGGAACGTGGACGGACCGACTACACGAGTCGCGCCTCGCCAGCCGATCATGCCAACAGGTAACTTTATCACTACGCCAATCGTAACACCAAGAACGCTCCAACTAAAAACAATATCTTCCCTTTCAGCACTCCAAGTCCACATCGCACACCGCCACCGCAGCGCCAAGGAGTTATTCAGCGCCACAACACGGGATCGAAGCCTCCGTCACCTGCAGCGCCGCCTCAAAATCGGCTGCATGTTGTAATGCCGCACAACTATCCACCAGGTGAGAATTTAGACCTTTGTTCATCTGAAATTGTAACCTAACGCCCTCGATTCTCTTTATTGCACCCTACAGCTGGACACGACGCCTTCTCATCCTTCGTCGATGTCGCCGTGCAGCAGCCGCAGCTACCGGTTCCTCAGAAGGACGAGAAGCAGCCGCGACATGATGCCGCACCGCCCACCCAACAGCAACCGCCATCGCAACAACAGCCAACACATCACGAGCTGCGCTACCAAATGAATCGCGAACACATGGCGATGCAGATTCAGCACCATCATCAGCAGCAAGCGGCCGCCGCTGCCGCAGTCCAACAGCAGCAACAACAGCAACAAGCTGCGGCCGCTGCAGCAGCCGCTCAGCAACAGCATCAATACCGCCAACAACAGGCAGCGAATGCAGCAGCCGCGGCGGACATGCATCGACGCATGGAACAGGTGAAGCGCGATCAGCGTATGCATGCCTGCATTGAACGCGAGCGCGACATGTTCAAGCGCATGGATCGGGAGCGCATAGAACGTGCGCATCAGGAACGCATGCACGCCGAACGCGAGCGCATCGACCGTGAGCGGGAGCGCGAACGTGAACGCGATCGGGAACGAGATCGCGAGCGACGTGAACAGGAACGAGCGGCAGATGAAAGAGAGCGTGAAGGACGCCGCATGGAACGCATTTACGCTGGAAATGCGGCGGCAGCAGCAGCAGCCGCAGCCGCCAACGCAGGCGGCTCAGCCCCACACTACATGCGCGGGCCACCGGAAGGAGGACCACCACGCGCGATACCCGATCGTGAACGTGACCCGTAAGTAGCCAACGCTTTCACTTGCTTTACTCATTGTTTTGTTGTTGTTAATCTTGCCATATCTCACTAACTAATGCCAACTAATGCATTTTATTTTCTCATTCCTTCTCATATCGCTCGCCATTCATACGCGTCGCGTCATTCGTCTGCGCTTTCTTTGTCTCTCTTACTAATGCGCAGCTATCACAGGCCGCACCCGGGGGTTCCACAGGAAGGCACGTTGTCTGCGCAGAGCCTCATCGACGCCATCATCAAGCACCAAATTAGCCAGGGCAGCGCTGAGCCGAGTCCTCAACATGGTCGCAGCTCATACGTGAGTTATTCTGAAGAGTAATTTAAAGCTTTTCTGTATCATCTTCTCTTGTCGTTCCTTAGTACAATGCACGCGATATACCACCACCACCTCCACGTCAACATGCAGCCGTCGCTGCCGAGAACAACGGCAAATCAAACTCGCCAAACATCATCAACATCGATCTGGACAACGATCGTGCTTCTAGCAGCAGCCAGCATGACGCGCCGCAGCTGCCACCACGTGGCCAACAAGCCACACGCGGTGGTCCGCCCGCTCAACAACCGCCGCCCACTTCGTCGCAGTTACAACAACAGCAGCAACCGCAGCTGCTAACGAAGAATATCACCTTCGGCGAACTCACCGACTCCATCATCGCCAAAGACTACGGCCCGAACCCGATGCATCTGCGCACTGCGCCGCCCACCTACTTGCCGTACATGCAGGATCCGCAGTCGATAGTGACGCCCGACCGCTGGAAGTATAATCGTCGTATGCAGCAGAAGGAGGCGGAAGCCGCCGCCGCTGTCGATCGCAGCAAAGGTCCTCTGCAAGCGCCAAGCGGCAACACAAACAACTCCAGTTCCGGCGGACGCTCCGCTACGTCTGGCGACGAGCGACAAATCATACGCATGCCGCAGGCTGTCAGTCCACGCAAGTATATGCACGATTTGATACTGCAGCAAACGGCGGCGGTGGGTTCAGCAGGGCCGCACGATCCCAGCAATTCAGGGCACTACTTCCATGCACATGGGCCGCCACCACCACCCGCAGGACCGCCCATGGGGCAACGCGGCGGTGCTGCTTTGCCTGCGCCCCACGACCAACGCATGCCCGGCGGTAGCGCCGGTTCGGTAGGCAGCAGCAGCGGTTCGGTGGTGCCCAATCATCAATTCGATACGATGAAGTACGTGAAGAATCGCATCGTCGAGGCGATGCGCACCGAAGATGAACGTCGCGCCGACGATCTGCAGCAGCATCATGCCCACAACGAACTCCACCGCGTATCGGGCGGCAAGGACATGCACGACGGTCACAGCTCACGCAAAACACCCAATCAGTACGACGAACGGGCGGATGGTCGACGTTCGTCCTCCTCGAATGCATCCAACAGCGAGTCACATCACGTCGTCGTGCCGTCACAACCTCAGATCAGCGCGTATCAAACGCAACAGCCGCCGGTGACGACGTTTGCGCCCACCACCTACGCTTATCCGTTCAGTGCATTGAATGTGCCCAACTCGGCCGGTCTGCCGCCACCGCCACAGATGAATGCATCGCATCAGCCGCCGCCCATGCATCATAGCAGCAACAACAGCAGCAGTAAACAGCATCAGCACCCTTCGCACCATCAGCAACACGTCCTGAATGACGCTGGCGGTGGAGGGGCAGGAGGCGGTGGCGTTGGCAGTGGCGGCATGTCGAGTACGCCGACGCAGCAGAATTCATCGTCGTCGGCAGAACCGAAGCCTTTACTGTCAGCGCAGTACGAAGCGCTCAGTGATGAGGATTAGTTGTGGCTGCGTGCGTCTGGCCGGAAGCCGCGACAAGCAGGAGCAACAACAACAACAGTTATCATGGAAGAACAACAACTACATGATCAACCGATGATGGGACAGACGATGAATGCAAGCGGTGAACATGTTGATTATCAATGCTACGATGGTGATATATTCAACAATAACAAAAACAACAACAACTACTACTATTAGTGGGTGGACGGTTTGACGTCGTTTGTTTGATTGAGAAAGGGATGAATTAAATTATTGACGAAAACACAACAAGAAAAGTGTTTAAAAATATGTATGTAATTGAAATCAATGAATAACATCAAATAACAAATAATGTTTCATACACACACACACACACACTTAAATATATATACATATAAACACTCTCACATTCATATATGTATGTATGAAAGAAAAAATATGCAACAGAAATACAAGCGATATACAAATACAAGAAATATAATGATTTATTTAAATATTTATAGTTAAAAACTAAAAAGAAAAGCAAAATGAAAGAAAAACGGATACAAAAGAAAAACAGATACAAAAGAAAAGCAAAACAAAAGAAAAACAGATACAAAAACAAAAGCAAAAAGAATGAAAGAAGCATCTACAATAAATTAAAATATTATTTAATTAATAACAATACAGTGTAATACTGCAGCCACAACAATAATTATAATAATAAATTTAATTACAATAACAACACGAACAGCAAAAGCAACGTTTTGCTTCCTCTCTCCTCTCTCCTCTCTCTCTCTCTATCACTCTTTTCTTCACACACAAACACAGATATTCTACACCTTGAAATTGATCTTTAATGCCTCACAAACACTCAAATATAAAGGAAAATTTTGCTTATCAAAGCTAAAAGCAGAAAAATTCAATGCTTCAATTCAAAAATATGTATATACAAGAGTTATATACTCTTGTACTACAAAAAAAACACTGACAAGAAATAGAATACAATACAAGAATATAAAAGATAATTCATATTTATTACAGTTTTGATTGAAAATAACATGAAACAGAAATTGAAAGCATCTCTTTTGTTGCTAGTCTATTTTTCCATCTCCTCCACTTATATTTAACGGTTAAAAAATGAACAAGCACAACAGAAAGCAGTTCCAAAACACAAGAAAAAAATCCCAAACACCAACATGAAGTTAATTTTTTATAAACTTTTTTTTTTCAACAAAAACATTTTCACAAACGTTTTCAAGTGTTTATTAAAAAACTAATAATTTTTGCAACTTTTTAAACAATATTAAAAAGAAAATACAATTAAAATAAATCAATTATAACTTCAGTTATCAATTAACAAGGAAAAGAATTAAATTTAATTTAAAAAACTCACAATAAAATGAATTCAATTTAAAATTTTGCGCAAATATTTAAAGTAATATTCTGAATAGAGAAAAAAATCGGAAATATTTTGAAAAGTTTAAAAAATCTCGTAAGAGAATACGTTAAATTTTTTTAAAGCCGTTCTCGTTGTTTCGATTTCGTCGAAGGACAGAGAAGAAGAAGCTGCATTTATTAATGGAAACGAAGAAGAAGAAGAGCGAATTCGACCGCAAACTTGATGTTTCATTTGAAGTTTTTATTTTCGTAGTCTTTTCCTTTAAATGTAAGTTGGTTTTTTTATTTGAATTTATTAAACATATTTTGTTTCTCTTTTTTCCGAATGTTTTCTGTTATGTTTTTTATGTTTTTTAAGTTTTTAATATTTTATTAATATAGGGTCATTGGCTGGTTTTTTTCTTGTAATTAAACAATTCATTTAAAAATAATTGACGGACTCAAAAAGAAACCAGCTGATGGACCACCCTTTATTTTATTATCGTTATATTTTTTGTGATAATGAAATATGATGAAAATTAAACTCATAAACAATGCAAAGCAGAACAGAGTAAACAACAACAACATCTACATACACAAATTCATACAGCAACAAAAAATACACGTCTTTTTACACCAAATTATTTGCTTCATAAATTCTTGTACTTTTATTTGTTGTGTTTGTTTTTGTGTTTATTCTAAACTAAACTCAGTGATTATTATTATTATTCTACTATATTTCTGAAATACTGAAATTGAATTCTTATTTTGTTCATTTTCCTTTTTCTGTGCTTCTTTCTTTTCTTTTTGGTTTTTTTCTTTGTTTTAATGAATTTAATGATTATTATTATTTCTAGGTTTTCATATGGTTTTTTTATTTGTGAAACTATTACAAAAAAAAAAACAACAACAACCAAGACTAATTACTACAAAAAACAAAAGAAAAACAAAACAAAAAACAAACCAACAAAAAACACTGTAAAATATAGAAAACAATTTAATACTTTAATATATAAAATAAATACTTGTATACTTTATATGCTTATATCTCATACATACAATTAATTATTTAAATTAATTTTAATTAATCTTAAATTTAGAAAAAAGCGAAACGAGAAAAAAGAACAACAACAACAAACTAAAATGTTATCTTATTTGCAACAACAGCAAGCAATAAAAGTAACAAAAACAACAACAACAACCAGAAGAACATTTTTATAAAACTGCTTAATTTCTTTCTTTAATTAAAAAAAACTGCATAAGAAGAAACAAACAAAAATTCAAATTAAACAAAAACAACAAGAAAAACAAGAAAAGAAAAAACTGAAATTAGTTTTAATTCTACGCCTTAAGTTTTAATAAGCGAATTAAACTTAACTTAACATTAACATTTATATTGCAACATTTATAAATATATTATTATAAAACTCTAAATTAAAACTACAAAGAAATGCAAATATGTAAAGAAATATAAAATATGAAATTTATAAAAATTAGTTATTTAGTTTTAACATCTTTTATTATTTTATTTTACTACCTTACAAAACAACAAAAACAAAAGCAACAATAAGTATAATAAAAACAAGCAGAAGTGAAAAAAGAAGAAAAACAAAACGGAGAAAAAGCGAGAAAATTTATAAAAGAAAACAAAAACAATAATAATAATAACAACAATAACAACAAAAAATTAAGCAAAACAATTGCAACAACAACAACTTGTAGAAAATGCAACACACAAAAGAAAAACAAGAAGAAATGAAAATCGAAAAAACAAACCAACAAAAAATGTATAAAAACTAAAAAAAAATAAATAACAATGTTTTGCTGTTTTAATTATAATTAAATTATAATATAATTAAAACAAAAAATATATAAAAAACAAAAGAAAAGAGAAGAAAAACACAACAAAAAAAACAGAAATTACAAGAAACGCTGAGGTTTTTTATTTAGTTTAAAAACTAAACTTGAAATATTAAAAAAGATTGAATTTCTACAAAAATTAAATTAAGTTTTCTTTTTTATTTTTAATTTACTGCTAAAAAAATACGACTGTAAAATTAAATGAATCAACAGAGACTCGTTTTTCCTCCCATTTTTTATTGTAACAATAAAAACGCGTTAATTATACACACGCTCTACATACTATATAATTATCATTATAAATCCTCTGAATTAATTAGATAGTTTTTATGAATTATTTAAAAAATTTATTATATTTTTTTTTTAATTATTACATTAATATTTAATTTCTTAAGCGCTTCTTTAATGATTCAACACTTTAATTATTAATAATGATTCAAAATAAAAATAATCATTTTCAATAAAAAAAACGTTGTTTTTCATTTAATTTGATTTCATTACGATTATTATTAGCATAGTTTTTTTTTGTTAATCATACAACAACGGCGAATATTAATAATAATAATAATTTGTGGGTGGTTTTTTGGATTTAATTTTCTACTGGAAAAAATTATCGATTCGCTTTAATAATAAATACATGGTAAATGTTATTCTTTTTTTTATTATATTATATATATTTATATTTTTTGTCTTTTATTATAATTATTCTAAAACAATTCTGTATTTTAAGCTACATAAATGTTTTCTTTTTACATCTCTGCTGTGTTGTAAATTTTTGCTGCTTTTTGGCTGTAATCGAAGTAATTTGAAGTAACAACAACAAATTTGTTCATTATTAATTTTGAAGCCAATCTTCGGTTCCTGCGAAAGAAGTGATCCGGTGACTTGCCAAATCGCGCTGAATCCTTCGGAACAACCAGTAATCGGAAGGAGAATACGGTGGGTGCGGTAACACAACCCATTATGGAGCGTCTCCAAAGACTTTTTACGACTTTAGCGACATGAAGCCGAGCGTTACAGGAATACTCGGCCGTGGTATTGATGTTGTCAATGACTACATGATCTGTCAGTTGGATTAGTGTCACCATAAACCTCGAGTATCATTCTATGGGCCTCCGGTGCACTTTCCTTCCAATTCAAGCAGCAAATCAAATCCTGTCCCAAATCCTGCTTGTAAAAATCAAGGTTTTTGTATGAAACTCAAAGCGATATAAACTGAATATTATTTAATCTCTCTTCGATCGCAAAAATCAGCTGTTACCATGAACCATTCACAATAGTTTAGTTCAGTTTTTTTTATTTGTTGGTCGGCTTTTTTTGTTTTGTGGAAAAACTTTATAATTTATCTATCACACTTTTAAATAAAATAAATAAATATAAAAATATTTAATTTTAAATATTTGAACAATTTAAACAACAACAAACACACTTGAAGGTTAGTTAGCTAGATTAGACTATTAAACAAATTACTGACTTAAATGAACACAAATGAAATAAATTAATTACATAATTAAATAGCCTTGCATTAAAATTTAAATATTTGACATATTTTATTGAAGAAAGTGAAATAAACGAATTAAATTTCCAAAACTTAATTCAAATGAAACGTGAAATTAAACAAATTGTAAAAAATAAAAATATGCGCTGTTCTATTTACATATAAGTAAAATAATAATAATAATCAGAAAAAAATATAATGATGATCATGGAGAATTTTTATATAACGGAACTTTGTGTCGTATTATTAAAAATTTATATGAATTGAGTTGATGTGAATTTTACTTTAATTCAATTCATTTTATTTTATTTGAAATTAATTTGGTTTTATTGTATTTTTTTTTTTTTATTTTTTTATAGCTTGATTTACATAATTCGATTTTTTTGTATTTTATTTTATTTTATTTTAATTTAATTCAAAGTATTAAAAAATCTGCATTAAAAACTAAAACTGCATGTAACAAAAATTATATATTTATATATAAATACAATTTGTAAGAAACTTTAACCGCAAAAACTTATCCAATCATTAAACAATTTGAAACACTGTAAAAATATTTATAAATTAAATGAAATAAAAGAAAACAAGAAAAGTATTAAAATGCAAACAAAAAAAATACTCTTAAAAATGGTGCAATCTACAAAAATGTCTGACAACAACAAAAAAAAAAACAACAGAAAAAAAATACTTTATAATATTTTTCTTATAAATATATAATATATACATAAATATATATACTTATATATATACGAGTACATAAATAATATTTATATATAGACAAGTAATTAAAATAACAACAAAAAAAAATAGCAGCAGCAGCAAAAACAGTAAAAAGTTGAGCGATTTTTCATTTAAAACTTTTTTAAAACTTTAGTAAAATAATAATAATGATAAAATAAAAGAAAAAATAAAAAAAAAAATTAATTTATCTAAAGCAACAACAATGAAAGAGCAACACAACTGAAAAAGAAATTTAAATCATTTCGAATTATATTACAATGCAAAGTAAACAGAAAGATTATATTACAGAAAAACCATAAAATTAAACTTATGTTGTAAATATAAATGATATAGAAAAAGAAAAAAGCAAAAAAAGGGAAATGAAAAGGAATTAAAAATTAAGCGCAAACGGAAGAAAAAATTATAAATAAAACGGAAAAGATTAAAAAAGATAGAGAAGATAGAAACGTGAAGTTTGCTTGAAAAATTGTATTATTGATTAATATTAATAAATTAAACAATTCAAAATAAATGAAAATTAAAATATTAATAAAAGAAAACGTGGTGACTTTTGACATTGTTTTGTTTTCTTCTTTATTCAGAAGCGGAAGAAAAATAAACAGATTAAAGAAGCGGATTCAGGAAATTTTATGCAAAAAGGATAGAAGAAGATGAGAAAGGAGGTGGGGAGAGGAGGAGGCGGTGAAGAAGGAGTAGGAAGGTGAGGAGGAGATGAGGATGAGGTGGGGGGAGAGAAGACTTGCCGAGAGCAGAGAAAAGATGATGGCAGCCGAAGAGAGAAGAGCAGATGAAGGATGGAGATCGAAAGAATCCTCTTCTTTAGACATTTAGACAGTTTTTAAACCTTTTCGCCTTTTATCTGCTTTTTCATCAGCTTTTCATCTGCTTTTCATCGGCTTTTCATCGGCTTTTAAATATCAACTGAATCCCGTTTAAAGATTTCAATACCATTTGCGCCATCAGCACCAACTCTTCGCTGGGGTGGCTTAGTTTCACCTCGAAATGGTGCAGAATTTTAACGGTAAGAATCTTCATTATCAACAGCGCGTACTTGCGGCCGATGCAGACGTGTGGCCCACCCGAGAAGGGTATAAAACAGAAGGGTGGCAGTGGCAGGCGGCGTTGCTCAGCGCGACTGAAGCGCTCGGGCCGAAATTCGAAGGGGCGCTCGAAGAAGGCCTCGTCATGGGCCAAACCGTACATGTTGATCCACAGAGTGATGCCGCGACAGTACCGCATGCGGCCAATTTTCGTATCGTCATTAGTCGTTTGACGGCCCGTCAGCGGAACGATCGTATAGAAACGTAGACATTCCTTGATAAACATATCCAAATACTCCAAGCGCTGTATATCGGCAATGGTTAAAATGGTGGATGCCGGTGGACTGGACAGAGGGGATGAGACAGCTTCCTCGCCTCTCCGGTTATTGTAAATTTCCTGTAAAAGTTTCTCTTGCGTTTCAGGATATTTTGCGAGCGAATACAGTATAAAAGACATGGCGGCAGTCGTTGTATCGACACCCTGTAAAAGAAAGAAACATTTTTAAGCACAGTAGCATTCATTTGAGCGACAACTTCAATGAACTACTCATTGGCCGATGTCAGACTTGGTTGATTCGTGGCATGTAACATGGACCAACCAATCAGAGCGGTTGAGTGCGGCCTCAAGAAGCTTAGTCTGACATCGGCCATTGTTCGCAAGTACGACGACGACGACTCACAGCAAAGACGAAAGTGTTCACCTCATCGCGTATCTCCTGCAACGACAGGCAGCTGCCATCGATCTGTGCGGTGAGCAGAGTGTCCAACAGAGTGCGTTGTCGTCGCCGATGTTGAATCGTCTCTGCAGTATTTGGGGCAACCGCTGCCGCCTCATGTTGGCCCCTTTCTTCCAGGAACTGTGCTCTTTCTTGTATAACTCGATCCATCAACTCGTGGATAGTGTTGAGTGACTTCTGAAGGACGCCGTGCGATTTGGTGCATCGGTAAACGAAGTCGAAACCGAGCATCGGATTCACCATGCGTTCGAACAACAGTTGGCTGGCACTTGAAGTATACACGAAGTGATTTAAATCTTGAAAAAGGACGATTTTAATTGATACAAACTTGTGAAAAGCATGCGTGTAAACGCACTCAGGATCATCCTGTGCTCTCAGTTGTTTACCCATTGAAGTATCTGTTGTGCATTCAATTAAAATACAATATTTCAATTATTATAACATTTTCCTTCATACCAAATATAATGTCCATAATGCAGGGAAATAAATATTCGGTCGCTTCCATCGTTCGATTCTGTGAGTTTTTCAACTTCTTCACAAGAGTTTCCGCATGTAAATCGATTGCTTCTGTAAAACTGTTCAGAATATTTGGATGAAATGCTGGCCCCAGCGCATGACGGTGAGTTTCCCAAAATTTTCCTGCATTTTAGAGAAAATCATACAAAATAGATATACAAAAATAAGTAAATGACGATGTTAATAATGAATAGTAACTAATAATGTATAATAAATATTCAAATAATGAAATTAAGATGTAATACAATCAGATAAGGTGGGCCATCGGCTGGTTTCTTTTCGAGTATTCAAATTATTTAACAATAAATTGATTTAAGAACCGTATAAACCTCCGTATTTATTGCTAGTGATTTAAAGGTTTATACGATGTACACCTCTGCACCCTACGACGCTACTGTAGCAACTCTGCTAACCTCAATCTACATTCTACATTAGTTAAGATTGAAAACAATCTTATCTCTGCGCTTTTTTTAAGCTATTCTCTCTCTCTGTCTCTCTCTCTCTCTCTCTCTCTCTCTCTCTTTCTTCAAATTCAGTTGAACTTATTAGCTTCTTAAGTGATTTACTACAACCTTCTACTGACCGTGGCTTAGAAGTAACCCGTTGCCAATCAACACGCTCAACTGATTGAACGTATCCGCTCTGAGTAGCGAGGAATCGTTGAGAGCGTCTCTCGTTTCCTCGGGCGTGTGTAGAAACACCCACAGCTGCGTTCCCAGCCACAGACGATAGGCTTCACCGTATTTGCGTCGATATTCCGTAATAGTGACGAACAGATCTACAAATCAATTGCAATTAAATAATAAATCAATTGCAATTAAATAACAAATCAATTGAAATTAAATAAAAAATCAATTGCAATTAAAATTGAATAATTATTAATTAAAAACAATGAAAAGAATTGCGTTGTTTGCGGGATGAAAAATACTCACACTCTGGCTTTATTTTTGCCATCATTTGAATATTTCCAATAAGTGGCAACGCCCAGGGACCAGCTAATTTTCGGCCAATCAAATAAACACGATATTTTGTTTGGATAAAATAAGCACACACAACAACAACACAAAAAATCAACACAACTGACATTTCGCTCGTTTTTTTATCTAAACTTTTAATTTTTGGTGTATATTTTATTTTGAAATTTTATCTTCTCTGAAGTATCACAAAGTATTTGTATTTTCGAAGTCTTTCATTTACTCCATTGATATTTTTTCTCGTTTAAGAAATCACTGTATTCGTTCATTCAGACTGACGACTAAAACTGATCGGTCTTTTAAATTAAATGCGAAGTACATTTTATCAGGCCGCTTTACTGCCGTTCGGTACTCTACACTTGTTGGAGAGTAACTATAAATTCATGGGTAATTTTGTATTCGTTTATTTTGCTGTGTGTTGACGCTATAACAACAACTGAAGCTTTTAACTTCAGAAATGAACTCGATTTCCGTTTACAATTTTTAATGTATTTGTATTAATCGTTCTTTGAATTTTGTGTACCGCTTGTAGGGTGTACATACTTTTATCAACATACCGGCTACTAGCCTCTGTATTTGTATTTATTTTTACTCTTTTCTCGTAGATAAGAGTCGCAGTGTGGAGAATTTGCACGTTCATTTTAATATCTTCGAAATATTTGAGTAAATTGCATACATCATGCTCATTATACTCTGATACTCTTTAAACATCAAATTTAATTGGGTTCTCAATCGTTGCATTAGAGAGAATATCGTCGCTGTAAATGAATGAAGTACATATATAATACAATAAATCGAAATTAAAATTGAGAAATGAAAACTAAAGAAAACTGAATGCATTTCAAGTGAATTGAATTAAAATTTAAATATTTAATATTATATAATTATTTATTATTTTGTAGAATATTTTGTATGTATTAAATATTGAAATAAAACACGTATTTATTAATTTTTCTTATAACAACACAGATCGACTACGATTTTTTATTGTTTTTTCTTTCTTTTTGTTTTTTCATACTTGCAAATTTTGTTTTTGTTTTTTTTTTCTTCATTCATATAATTTTATTCTTGTATTAAATTCTTTTTCTGCAGTATTTTAAACACAATTTTTTATAAATACAAACATTTTTTATAAATAGTGTTTTTCGTGTACTTTTTCATTATTCTTTTATAAATCTTTTATATGGACATTTTTTAAAATATTTTTTCCAACTACACATTTTTTTGTAGTTGTTTTCTAAATTAATTTATATTATCGTTAAACCTTTTTTTAATCTTTTTTATAAATAGTTTTCATACAGTTATAAACACTATATGTATGTATGATTTATTGTGTGTGTTTGTATCTGTGAAAAAACATCACAAAAATTATTATTGTTAACTTATTATTATATAACTTCAATAAAACATTAAAATAGAATTGTTTTTAGTTTTTGTAAAAAATTATTCTAAAATTTAAACAGAAGCCAAAAAAATTTAGAATTTTTCCAAATTTAATAAAATCTACGTTTTTTCTTAATTAAATTAAGTATTTAATTTTTAAATATTAAACAAAATTTACAATTTTTTTAATAAATTTACTAACATGTAGAATTTTTGGAAATTTATGTTGTTTCTCAGTTTTACAAAAGTTTTCATTATTAAATCTGCAACTTAATCAAGCGTCGAGGATTATTTTAAAGTTTCATAAAGTTGAAGTGTTTAAATTTCTTTATGTATTTATTTCTACAATTTTTTCATTCTGTTCAATTGTTTTGTTTTGTGTGTTTTTTTTTTTAATTTGTTTTATTGTTGTTCTTATTTCTTGTATTGTTCATTTGTCAGTGAAAAAAGCATTCAAATTTTTGTTTTTTTTCTTTAATCACTCACATTGGTTTACAATATTGTTGTTGTTTAATCTAAAAAGCAATTAAATTGTTTCTTTAATCTTTTTCATATAATCGTATATAGTAGAGCCAGATATTTATGTACAAATATAGGGTGGGCCATCGGTTGGTTTTTTTTTCAATTATTTAACTTAATTATTCCGTTAGTTCCATTATTTTAAAATTAATTATTTAATTCAAACGAAAACAAGATAATTTTTATATTTAATAATTATTTTGATTTGATTTTCTGTTTGGGTTGTTTTAATAATTTTTATTGTTTTGTTGTTTGTCCAAAAAAATCACATTTGTGCTACTTAAATAAGTTATTATAAGGGAGTATATGTATGTATGTGTATATATGTGTATGTGTGTACATGGGTATGTATATATGTATGTGTGTACGCGTTATAATCATTAATGTGAACTCGTTCGTATAAATGTATGTAAAAATGTAAATATTTATGTATGTATGTGTATCAGAGTGCATGTTTGTATGTACATATATAGTATGTGGCTATGTATGTGTGCAGACGTGTATTTAATTGTTTCATTTTCATTTAAACAGCTCAAAATACTTTATTGTATTTTTTTTTTGCAATAAAAACGTCTTTTAATCGAAACCCGAAACTAAAAAATACATTTTACTACGTTTTGAATTTGATTTCATTGTTTGGTTTTGTTTGTTTTATTTTTTTATTAGTTTTTAATTCTTTTTCTTAATTTTTGTAGGTTTTTGCTTCTTCTTTTATTCATTTATTGGGTTATTCATTTATTTTATTGATTTTCTTTTTTTTCTATTTTATTTGTATATATTTTTTCATTCTAATTTTTAAACATTTTTAAAAATTTACAACACTTGATTTGCATTTAAAAGCAAGCGAGCGTTCACACTGAAAAGCATTTCTATTTAATTATTTAACTTTATGGATATTTCCATTTTTCGTACATCTTTTATTTTTCTAACAATACATAAAAAAGCGTTCAGAAAACTTACAACAAAGCTACACAAGAACTCACTACAAAGTTTTTTTATAAAATTTTGGAGACAATTTTTTTTCTGGGGAGGTTTTTCATATTTTGTTGTTGTTGTTCTAAAGTGAAATCGTCTTTATTTATTTTTCTTTAAATTTTGTTTTTTCTTTCTTCCAAATGATGAATGAGAAAGCTTCAAATGACCAGAGTTCACTTGAACACTTCGAATTACATGCTGGGCCTAAAAGTATGCTCTGATTTTTTCTTTGTTTCATTCTTAGAAACGGTGCTCTCGTAGCTCACATGCGAAAACCGTTTAAGCGATTATAGTTATGCTTAAATACAGAATTAGTTCATAAGCTTCATGTACAATATACAAACATCAGTATATGTATATAATTTATGTATAATTAATTTCTATGTTTTAATTTATAATTTGAACCTGCTAACAACGTACATCCAACTACTATATGAATATATTCGATATTATAATTTAACACAAATAGTTTGCATTACAACTGAGTTCGTTAAACAAACTTAGAAGTTAACTAAATAAAACGATGATGCATGAGTTACATTCATATACAAAATTTTAACAATAACGTCAAAACTACAAAAATTTCAACAACAATGTTTAAAAAAAAAACAAACTGAAGAAACTACAAAATTTTGCACAATTTATTTAACAATTCTTCAAAATTTACAACAATTTAATGGGCAACATTATTTCATGGAAGCAACGATAATTTTCGATAATACATCATTATTAGCTTATATAATCATTATTATCATCATTATCATCATTATAAATATTTTGATTACTATTATTATCACGAAATATTATTACAATATTTAATATTATGTTTAAATATTAAAATATTTAATATTTAATATTGTTATAAATGTTTTAATTTCAGATTTTTACTATTTTGAATTTTTATACAATTTTTATTTACCAAACAACAGAAGTTTTTGGAAAAAACAACATCTTTTAGGACAATGAGGAAAAAATTAAAAAGGAAAACGAAATAAAAATTCATAAACAACTACGACTAACTACTAAAATATACAAACATATATTAAGTTAAAATTAAAAGAAATTATTATTAGATTTACACGGAAGTTTGAAGTTAAACTTAAAGCAAACAGTTTTTCTTTGTAGCCAACACAAACCACAACAACCACAGCAACTGCAACAACAACAACTCAGTCATCAATGTTTAAAGTCATTCACTCAGCAGAGAGTGGAATAATAATAATATGATTGATTATAATTAAATAATAATACGAAAGAACACAAAAATGGATAAAAAACGCGTAAACTTAAATTGAAAACATTAAAAATACTAGATTTAAAAAGCAATCGTAGATAAACTTGTCACAGAGAGTGATCAGAAAGAAAAAAAAATTAAAAAAAAAATAAAAAGGACAACCGTTGAAAGATAAATGATAAAAAAATGATGGTGTGCTTTTTATATGTACATATGTATTTCGAAAACACATGTGCATATAATATGCATGCAGCCAAATATGTTTCCATTTAAAATGTGCTCAAAACACATGTGCATCCGGGATGCATGCAGCTAACTGTTCCCATTTTAAATACACGGCAGATGAGGTAACAGAAGAGAAGGGCAGGGCGGCAGGGAAGGAAATAAATTGAATTTATTAAAACATCTTTGAAACTTAAAAGAATTCTAAAGCAATAAAAGCAACAAATTCGGTTGCTTAAAATTTTAATTGTCATGTTTTACGCGGTGTCGCGGGAGGCGGGGGAGGAGGAGGCGCTGCAAAGTGCCTCATCATGATTTTGGGGATGTTTTTGAAGGCTGAAAAATGATTGGAGTAAGCAATTTAAGTAAACCGGGCCGTGTGGAAACCTGCTTACCTGATGGCTGCTGTTGTTGTTGTTGCGATGATGGCTGTGGCGGCTTTGGTGAGTGTGATTGCTGCTGTTGTTGTTGTTGTATTAACTGACTTTGCTGCTGCTGCTGCTGTTGCGAGTGATGATGATGATGCTGCTGCGATGATGTGAGTTGTTGTATTTGCTGCAACTGCGCAGTAGACGTCAATCCAGGTGCCGCTGCCGCTGCTGCTAATTCGTTGTTTTTTATTGCGATTAGTGCATCGTTGCTATATATTTGTTGTTGTTGTTGTTGATATCTGCTGTTAAGCACTGCCGCTGCTGCCGCTGTCGTTGTTGTTGCTGCTTGTGACGGTAGCGGTTGCTGCATTTTCGTTGCTATCGATTTCAGTGGATGGTTGCTGCTGCTGCTGCTGACGCTGTTGTGATGATTAATGTTATCGATTATATTTAATGAAGCAGCGCCGCTACTCAGCTGATGTTGCTGTTGGTGTTGTTGTTGTTGTTTACATGCTAAACTTAAGCTAGAAATCACTACTGGAAGTGGAGATCGTTGTGAGTCATTTGAAGTTTCACCGGTGTATCTAAAAGAAGAAGAAGAAGAAGAAGATAAGAATTAAAAAAGAGTTCTAGAATAATTTAAAGTTTCTTTTAGCCAATAGAAAAATCTTCTAAAGTTTTTATTTAACATTTAGACGTAGTTAAAACGTTCATAAAACTAATGATAAGCTTCATATATTAAAAACAAGCCTCATTGATTTCGATGCATTCACAAAATCTTCTTTCTATTCATTACAAGCATTATTGTCCTCATTAAAATCTTAATTATATTCATAAAAGGATTGATTGTATTCATAAAAGCTTTCATTGTATTCATAAAAGGATTGATTGTATTCATAAAAGGCTCAAAATATTCATAAAAGGCTTCTTTGCATTGATAAAAACTTCATTGTATTCATAAAACTTTAATTGGGAAATAAAAACTTCTTAAGGCTTCATTAAATTACAGTAAAGCTTTTAATTGATTATTTGAATTGTAATGCGTTAGTATTTAACTGTTATTATCTTTAACATGTTCATGTGTCATTAAATTCGATTCAGGCGATTGGGCGATTCTGTGCCCATGAATTCAGGCTTCGGTTTTATAAAAGCATCTCTTTCCTTGTTTTAACCTTTTCAAATATTTCTCGAAGGTAGAAAGCTTTAAATTTCAGGCTTTTATGGGTTTATATTAACTAAGACACTTCCTCCATGCAACGATGCTTAAATAACAGATTTTTATTAAAGTTTTTCTTCAACAAAAAAGTCTCAAAAGTTTAGTAATCTAATATATTAACGTACATATATATAGATATATATAATATAGTTAATTATATTATAATATAATATGTTCTATTGTATTTATTTTACTATACAACATTAATTACATTCAATATTTGTTATTACAAAAAATATGATAAAAAAAACTAACACATTTTTATCTTTAGGACTTCGTTTTAAATAATTAATAAAATTAAACACAACTTTTTGTATATTTCATTCATACTGGCTACTATTTTATTTTTAAAAAAATGGGGTAACGGGGGATATTTCAGTTAAGAGTTAGTAAATATTGACTTTTTTAGTGGCTTTAGTTTGCTACTTGGTGTTGGTACTTTATGGACATCGCTAAGGCCGTGAGATAGCAACACAAACACTGGTCCAGATCGCCTTAAATCGCATGATCTTCAGTTTACGAGTATATAAACTGAGAAGTTTTCCAATATAACGAGTTGAGAGAATTTTAGCCCATCTTCATATCGACACTTGGCAACAGTGTAATCCTTGGTAACCATGATAACTGCATCAGTGACATTATTGTGACAGTGACATTAATCAATGCTTAAATGGTCAACGCTTTGAGACGTTTAGCGATGTAATACGTCAAGAGATGGTAAAATGTAATAAAATAAATAAAATCTTATAAAATAGTACGAATACAATATCCCTTGAAATCTAGAAATCATAAAAGAAATTCCTAAAATTGTGAAAAACCAAAAAATCATGATTTGTCTATTTCCTCTCTTTAACCTCCTCCTTTCCTCTGTTTAATTTCCTCTGTAAAACCCTTAATTTACAAATTTATATTAACTACAAATTCTTTTAGATTTTAGTAATATCAAACAAGATTTTTGCTACAATTACATTTAATATCGTAGAATGTATATAAATTGATACAATTATGTATGAATATAATACAAAAAGTATATATTTTGGTTTATAAAAAATTCTTCTATCAGAAAAATATATGTACAGAAGATCCTTTAAGATCCTTTTGAGAGGACAAACTATTACAGATTTACAAACAAACGTAAAAGCTAAAATATTACAAATCGTATAGATTAAATTAAAACACATTACAAAACAACATAAACGCAGAATTTCGTTTTTCTTTTCTTTAAGAAAATCGCAATCACACATCAAAGCTCTCGTATAAATAATCGTTTAAATAACATAACAAATCTTTAGCTTTAAAATACAATATGATTAAAAAACATGCGCATTTCTTTATGTAAAACCTTATAAAGCCACATAAATTGTGACCTCTTTTTAAATTATATTTTATATTATATTATAATGCTTTGTATTTTATTTATTAACAATATATTAGAACAGATAACACAACAACAGCAAAAAGCTACACACAATAAAATGCCTGAATCCGATACCGGTGACTGATTCAAGCATCATCGACTATTATCACATCCATGAAACTTACTTAATATTCGTATACTCGCGACCCACTTGCAGACTCTGCTCCTCGGCCCGCTTGCGCTGTATCAATGTCTGTATGTAGTGTTGCACCGCGTAGTAAACGAATTTGTATTGTGCTTCGGTTTGTACTAATCCAGATCGTTGAGAGCGTAGTATTTGAATGGTGCGCTGTATATCGATTTCGGTGTCCAAACCTAACAAGAACAAGAGAACAAACGAGATACAGTATTTGTTTGAGAGGCCACAAGCCCGGAAAAAGGCAAACAACCAACCGTTTCTATCGATTTGATCCAGAATCATGTCGATCACAATAAATGTTCCGGTGCGTCCGATTCCGGCAGAACAGTGCACACAAATGGGACCCTTAAAAGTCCAAATAAATATTAAATATAAATCTTGACTATGAATATTAAATACATAAATAAATAGCGTGGCATAAACCTAGACAGAGAATAGAGGCTTAAACTACTTCCAGCTGAATGAAAGAAAGTGATAAAATGAGGTGATATGAATTCTATGCTTTTCACAAAGATATTATGTCCAGCAACCTACCGGCTTCTCTCCCGCTTGCAACAGTTGACTTTGCTTTGCGTTGACATCTTGTAGGAAATTCAATACGCATCCTGGGTCGGCGGGGACTCCGTGATCGGGCCACACTTGGAAATGATAGTGGAAAATACGTCGCTCCGGCTTGTCACGCCACGAGAAGAGGAACTCGCGCAGCGTGTAGTCGCTGGTGGAGCTCTCCGAGAGACACTGGATTTTCGCGGCTCCAAACTGCTTGCACTGACCCTCGTCGGGCCAGTATTTCGCACACTTGTTTTTGGCTCGCTCAAACTCTTTGGTGGTCATGACGATGACGCGTGTGTTCTCCTGCCAGATCATGTTCCAGAAGTCCGCAATGGTGTTCTGCAGACAACCCTGCGTCGCTATGTACGTCTTAAACAGATCCCGCTCGCTCAGATCGCTGCTGTTCTTCTTCAGCAAACCGACGCCGCCGCCGCCGCCGCCGGCCATCGCACGAGTTCCACCAATCGAAACACTGCTGGCATTCGATATCAGGGAATCACTGCGTTTGTGCTGGTTGACGGTTTCGCATTTTTTGCTGCAGGTCACGCAGTTGCTGTACGGCAAAATGGATGACTTCATGGCACATTGAACACAGGTTTTGTTCAGCATCTGACAATGAGGGCAACTCTTCTGCAGCAGCGCCGCGGTGCAGGCCGGGCACGAAGACACCGTCGCCGTGTTGAGGCTCTCCGATGACGAACTGATGCTGTGCAGATCACCATCGGTGGGTAAACGTATGTAGTTGGCGTTGATGTACTCGGCGCCGACGACGCTGCGATCAACGTCGAGCAGTTTGACGCGGGTGTGATCATCTGAAAGGACGAGAGGGTACACAAGGATTGAGCAAAGATTTAAACAGAATTTCGAGAAGAAAAACTCACAGGGTAGAATGTTCTTATAACGGTTTTTGCTGCGATTCTCAATTTTGTAACCTTCACGACGCGAGAACGTGTCTCGACTGTCCTGCTGCAGTGATTCAAACTCCTCCCAGAAGCCACCCTGTAATGGACAAAAAAAGAAAAGAAAATAAGTATAAATAATACAAAGGATAAATGATAAACATTTCATGATTGTTTTCTATTGTATGCGGTTAAAAAACGAGGTTCATTGACGGGTTGAGAGAATATGAATGAACGAACAACACACGTCCTCGAAAAGTTCAGCGACAACAACAACAACAACAACAATCGTAACATTTTTTACAGTAACTTTCGTTGTTGTTGTTGTTGTTGTTGTTAACTATTGACCTTTAGTAATGATTATTTTCATAGGTTTAAAAACATAAGCGTCGTTTAGAGGTCGTCAGTTAATCATTAAAACAAGAGCCATAAAAAGTGTGACGAAGGCTGGAGGAACAAACAAAAAAAAACAGTATATTGTCGCAGCAACTATGACAACAACAACTACAACAACACTAACAACATGACCACTACTCACCTTCACCAGTTGTTCGACTCTGGCGTTGATTCCCGCAGCTGTGATGCGCGTCGCATTAAACGGTTGCCGCAGATGGACGACGGTGCCACAGGTTTCAACCATCGGATTCCGCTTGTAGTGTTCGATGAGCTCCGAGAGGGTAGCAAATGGTTCACCACCACCGACATCGTACTTTTTATCCTTCGGTTTATGCAAAAAATAAGGAGAGAGCGAGAAGGAAAGAATGAACAAATGAGAAATTGTGGTGAATAACTTGATGAGCTCATTGTTCAGTATAATAAACAATTATTAAGAGTAAATTTCAAGTAAAGTCAAAACACAAACAACAACAATTTAACAAGTCATCAACGGAGACAACGACAACAACAACAAAGGAACAACAACAACAAGGGAACAACAACAATTGCAGTGCATTTCAATGCAATGGAAACGCGTGAAAAACGCCAATTTTTGCAATTGTTTTGAATTAAAGTTAAATGAAATATCGACGGCTTGTGTTGTGTTGTGTTGTTGTAGTTACTGTCATTGTTGTTCTTGTTGTTCTTGTTACTATTATTATTAATTGTATTGCTTTGTTTTGTTACTGTTGTTGTTCCGTTTAAAGTATGTTCGTATTTTTCTCAAGGTCAACAAATGAGGAACAGCTTTTTTTAGTTTTTTTATTGTTATTCAGTTTCTTTATTTTTTTTTATTATTTTTATTGTAATTTTTTTTTTCTATTGCTGTTATTTTTTATTTGTTTTTACGAGTACTTTACATTTCTTATTATTTCGATGTTATAAAGGGTGGGCCATCGGCTGGTTTCTTTTTGAATTGCAATCATTTTCGTTAAAAGAATTGACTTTAAATTCATTGACTATGCAGAATCTTTGTTTGTTTTTGTTGTTTACTTACTTGCCACCTGATCATGACGTGTGTCACTTTGTCGTCCGTTCGCACGGAGAGCACGAAATCACCGGGTTTACTTTGAGACTCACGCACGAGAAATGAACCATTCTTTCCACGTTCCAAAATCAGTTTTTCAGCTTCTTTTCCCGAAAGATTGCCATGGAACCATCTAAAAAAACAGAACAAAAATAAAGACACTTTTTAAGTAATTCACTAAAATTAATCACTAAAATTTAATCATCACATTTTGAAAAATCATCAATCAAATCTTATAATTTCAATATTTTTTGTTTATTACAAAACATTTACCGGAAATTTGAAAAAAAATTGTGACAAATTGCGAGAAAATCTTGCGAGAAATATTATTTTCTTTTTGCAACAACTCGACGTTCGCATCAATCGAATTCAACTATTAAACTGAGCAAAAAGTTAGCAAAAAAGAACACATTGCAACACGAGTGGAAAAACACACACGGCAAAACGGCAGAGTCAAATAACAACAACAACAACAACAACAACAACAGGAAGACAGAAGGCATCGACAGCGCAGCGCAGTGCAGCAACAGACAGCAACAAAAATAGTCAATCGTTTGTCGGCGCTCAATGCAACTGGCACGAAGGAAATCATACCAAAAAAATATACAATTTACGTAGCTACACAATTTATTGTAATATAACAAAGCTAACAAGAAAATTTAACAAATAATAATAATACTATAAAACACCAAAAAACAACTAAAGAAAACTCAATGAAAATTTTAAGTACGTTCATATGTTTGTTTGTATGTATGTATGCATGTAGATCGGCAAAGTTCGGGTCAACTTTTTTGAACGAATGAAAGACGAAGAGACGCGATGCAACGTTAACTTGTGCTGCGCTGCGCTGTGTTGTGCTCTTGACAGCGCTGTCCATGTGCGCATTAGCAACAACAACAGCAATGCAAGGGATGTTGGACTATGAATCACGGGTGCGGGTGGATTCTGTGCGCAAAATCTACTTAAACTTAAAGAAAAAAAGCAGGAATATTTTAAAAAAATTAATGATTTTAAAAGATACCAAAAATCATAAAACACACAAAAACAAAAAAATAAAATATGTAAAAGAAAACTGTATAAAAAAACAAATTAAAAAGAGAATATTTAAAAACAACTACTACAAAAACATACTAAAATCAAAATACATAAAAAAATTAAAGAGAACAAAAAATAAAATGAATATAAAAACAAAAACGCTGAAAAAATTATATAAAAAATGCCAGAACACCGGTTAAATTTGAATTAAAATTAATTAAATAATTCATTTAAAAATAATTCAATTAATTTATTAAATAATTTTAATTGAATTCGAAAAGAAACTAACCGATGGCCCACCCTTTATTATAAAATTTTTAAATTATTTCAATAAAAAAGTCGACCATTTTAAATTTTTTAATATTTCATGGCATTTTTTTATTAATTAAATTACATTTTTATAAAAGTTTATTTCATAGCTTTTCACAGAAAAGAATATTAAAAAAAGGTAAAGAAAATAAAATCATGAACTTGAGATATGAAAAGATTATTGTTCTTTCGACCTTCTCAATTTGACGCTCCTCCCTTCCTTCTTCACTACTCTCTCTTTCCCCCACACTCGCTCTCGTTTTTCCCTACCCACACTTTCCCCTCCCCTCCCCGTCGCATTTATTAAAGTACTTTGTAGGGCAATGTAAACAAAACAACAACCACAATAACAACACAAACAAGGTACTCATTAACAATATAATAATAATTTCTAAAATAAATCTCATTTATTTGCGTTCAAAAACCGACCAAAAACAAAAATCCATCAAATTTAACAATTTTGTGCGATGAGCTGATGAGCACGTAAACAACAAAAACAACAACAGTAACCATTCAATACAATTGTCAATAATTCATTTCACGATCTACATGCGATGCTACATCTTATAAGTATTGTTGCTATCTCTCTCTCTCTCTCTCTCTCACTCAACTCAAACTCACTCGCTATCGAATCATGCGTCTCTTAAAAAATGCGTTTCTCTTTTATTTGCGTTGTATACAATTTTTATAAAACGATTCCGCTGAATTTCTGAGCATTTTATTGTATAAAATCAAGAGGTTCAAATGTTAAGTTATAAAAATTAAAGTATTAGCAACAAAATTAAGTGAGTATCAATCAGTTGAGTGTGAATAAAAATCACTCAAGAGAATATCGATGTAATTTCAAAGAGAGAGAGAGAGAGAGAGAGAGAGAGAGAGACTTCATTTCAATGGAAGAATTTATTATGTGTAGCGCATATTTTTATACCCTACACCAGAAGGGATGCCCTTATATTAACTTTGTTCTTCCGTTTATAACGCATCAAATGAGGCGTGGCAGGTATAGAAAAAGGGTGTAGGGTGTATTAGCTTCGACCAGGCCGACGTTACACGCCTCTAACATGTTTAATTTACGTTTTATTTCCAAGGTTTTAAAGTTATCCAGCATTTTTCGAAAATGTTGTTTCATAAGTTGAAAATGTAGCATAACGAAAATACTCGGTTAACGGTTTCAAAGCCTATAGTAATCGTTACGCCGTAATCATAAACCGGTTCTATTTCGAGTGTTTTTTCCTGCATTTTGTTTTGTTGTGTTGATTAAATGAAAACAGTTCAATTACAATATCAATAACAACATGTTTTTTCTTCTCTTTGCTTTATTTAACAGTTGAAAAAAGTGGAATATTTATTTTAGTGCAGAAAGAAAGGAACCGGTTATTTTTTGTTTACTTTATTTATTTATTTTTTTTCTTACAAGACACAAAAATTGGTTTCTTATAAAATTTTACATTAATTATTGGAGCAAGAATTTAAATGGAGGAAATCCTGTTTTTTATTGGCTGAGAGTTCAAAATTTCAAAATTAAAAGAGATTTTGATTAATTTTAATAAATAAATCATTTAAACTGATGGCCCACAATTTGCAATAACTAAATTTAACGGAAAACCAATAAATTTGTGAACTTTTGCTACTCTTATGACATCTCTGCTCTTTTAACATCCCTGCTCAAGCAACCCCACAACAGCGACGCCACGTGACGTTGACGGTTTGGTTATTCTTCAATTCAAGGAGCAACGAGCAATGGAAGCTGTTGTATGCCACTGCCACTGAATATGTTCAACAACTATTAGGTAATAAAGAAAAACAATTTTCCAATAACTGAGAAACTTCTTTAATTGTGTTGCAAAAGAAACAATAAAGTTTCAAAACAATACAAAATCATAACATGTAAAGCTAACGACTCTTCCTCCACCTTCGTCACCATTCGTTATTTATTAACGACCAAAAGCAACTAAAGCCGAAGCAGACGCTCTGCTCTGCGGTCGCTGTGCAGTTGGCAGAATTCTGTTTTTTGTTTTTGTCGATGTCGATACGAAGTAAAATTACGGATTTTATTATTTGTGGTTTTTAAAAACTTTTTATAATACTGGATCTGTACTGGATAAGCAAAGAATTTTTTTAAAAAATACCACATCTGTAGTATTTTCAAAAGTACACAAAAAACATTCAATAATTGTTGTTTGTTTGTTTGTTGTTTAATTGTATACTCTTTGTGTTTTGTTGAAGTTCGGTTTTGTTGAAATTCGGTTTTGTTGAAGTTCGGCCCGTTGCCCTAAAGATTGCTACAACTATTGTGAATGGTTCATAGCAGCGGCTGATTTTTACTGTTTACTTCTTACTTATTGAATCTCTTTTTATTGATATTGTTTATTATACTTTTTTCTATTATTAGAATTTTATTTGCTTAAATTGTAAAAAATACAACAAAATAATCAATTATAACCACCACCTCATTCAAGTGTATATCGATTTCTGTGACACCTTTTATTAATTTTATTTATATTAATATACATATTAATTAATTGTTAACAATTTTATTGTCTCCGTTCGTCACTTTTTAATTTCAATTCTTGGGAAAATAAAAAAAACCTAAACTTAGTTTGCGTTGTAATTTCTTTGTTGTTGTTTTTCTTTTCGTATTACTCACGTTTTTTACGTTGTTTCTTCGATATTTTTTATACAACATGAATTCTTTTTGTCACAACACTAAAACAAATTGAGGAGACAGAAAATAATAGGATGAGGGGAAGCGGGAGGTTAGGTTGTGGGGAAGAAGTCAGTAATTTAAGTGATCTAACTATATTTTCCATCTAAAATTATTAATCGTTTTTGTTGTTGTTGCTTCAATTAAAAAACAAAAGTCATCGACGACGACGAATACATTTAAATCGGGGAACCAGTTAAAAGCGAACTTAGATTTATTATTAATTTACTCGTAATATAGTATGTGTAGCTCACACCTGTTTTATAAATATGTACATATTTATATGTATATGTTTATAATTTTATTAGAAATTATTTAGTATTTTGGAGTGTATTCACTTAAAATGAATGATTTGTTTAATCAATTTTCTTATGTTTCGCACCTCGTTAATCTTTAATTAAAATTAATCATACGCGCCGTTGCACAGAATAATGAAGAGCAATATTTAAATTCGGTTGATGAAATAACTACAACAAAACCATATCAAGAAACAACAACAATAAAATCAGCAACAGAAAAACAACATCAACAGCAACAATAATAGAAAAACTAACAGCTACGAACAGAAGAGCAAAAAATGGTGAACTACAAACAATAACAACAACAACAACGCGTATAACGAGAGTAACAAAATAAGAACAATAATCTCAACAATAGGAACAAAAATAAGAAAACAATAACATCCAGCAAAATAATAAGGAAAATCAGAGGTTAAGAGCAACAAGAATACCACAAACTGAGAACAACAATGAGCACAACAACAAAAGTCGTGAACCTCTTTTAATACCATCAGAACCTCTTTCAGTACTACTGAACTACTTCACTTCATTTAATGCTACCAGAACCTGAACGACAGGACCTTCCATTACCATCCTTTTGTATGTACCTGTACACGATTTCCAGAATTGTATTTTCTGTATTAATACCGTTATACTCTCTCCTAATATATCATAGACTATATACTTAGCCCGATGCCAACAGAGGTTCCTTTAATGCCAACAAATCCTCTTTAAATGCCAGCAGACTGATTTTATAGAAAGCAAGCCGTATAAAGACCATTCTATTCTCCTTTTAATTTATAAGACTGTCTTGACGCCATGAGACTCCTTTAATACCATCGTATCCTCGTTTCATACCATCAAACCTTCTTTTACTAACATTACACCCTACTTCACTGACATTAACCTCTTTTAAATCCACCAGATCGCCTTCGATTTTCCTCGAAATTAGCCTTCATCGTTTATCGATTGTGTTATCAACTGAAAACTTGTAATTTCAATACGAACCAGATCACATTTCATTCAATCATAAATCAATTTTTAATTTTTAACCTTATAAATCTGGTTTATGACTATTACATTGTTCGAACCATATAATTTAGTGAATAAAAACAAGAGTAATAAATACAGATTGAGAAAAAAAAACTGGCCTACTGGGGAAAATAGAAAGAGAAAAAAAAAACAAGCAAACACGAGGGGAAAACATACCGGAAACTTTTCCTTAAAGCGTAATTTTTAGAGTAACCACTCAGTAGTATTTTATGACTTATTAGAGAATTCATTAAATTAGTTTTAGTTTGAATCTCGTTTAAATACTACGTAGTTTCTGTTTCTTTTTATTTTTATATTGTATATACGTTCATGATGTACTGCGTTTATACAAAAAAGCTTTCAGAAAAGAGGTAGAAGAAAACAAGAGAAATAATAGTTCTAGGAAGTGAATGAAGAAGTAAGAGACTGAGAGGAAGTGCTTTAATGTATTAATTTTACATATAATAGAGTTTAGTAATCAATTGCATTTATGAAAACAAAGAAAATTGTGATTTCAAATTATTTATAAGAATACCTTTAGATAATCAAATACGTACAATATTTTTAAAAATTTCATTAATTATTTCATAAATTCATCATCATAAACGTCAAAAACAAATTCTTATAGAGTAAAAAAGGGTCTAGTATAATAAAACGAGGTCCTAATAAAGTTAAAAGAGGATGTGGTGCATTAAAAAGAGGTTATGATGTATTAAAAGAAATTCTGGTGTATTAAAAGAAATACTGGTGTATTAAAAGGAGGATATGAACTATTAAACGAGTTCCTGGTACAATAAAAAGAGGGTCTGGTCTATTGCGAATAAGTTCTGATATATTAAGAGGCTCTGGTGAATTGTTTTGATATCTTAATAGAGGGTCTGATATAATGAAAGTATAAAATGAATATCTGATATATCATAAGGTGCATTAGAAAAGGTTCTGGGATATCAATATAGGGTCTAATAAATATAACAAAAATAAAAATATAAAAATAATGTGTGGTGCATTTATAAGAAACTAAAATAGAACATAATGGAAGATTTAGAAGAGAAACAAATTGGTACCCACGAATATATAAATAAATATCGTTGCTGTTCTATGATCTCTGGAGATATTCTATGCGCATCCGTCGGATGTGATGAAAATCGTGGCGGCGACAGAGACGAAGAATTCGCAGGACTTGTTGATGGCGAGGGGTGCGGTGATGTCGAGATCGAAAGGGAAGAAATGGCCAGCGATTCCAGCGAAGAGGAGGCCGATGAGGATGACGGAGTTATTATAGAGGCGGGTGGTGTTGAGGCAAACGGCGATGACGGAGATGTTGATAGATGCGAGAGCGTTTCTTTGGTTGTTGTTGATTGAGCGGTGAGCGAGAGCGGTTGGAGACGAGGATGCGGATGCGGATGAATTAGCTGATGTGGTGGCGGATGCGGCAGCTGATGTGGTGGCGGATGCGGCAGCTGATGCGGTGGCGGGTGCGGTTGCGATTTCGGATGATACGATGGATGCAGCTGAAGCGTTTGTTGATTCTTCTGATCGCTTGTTTGATGCATATTTTGTATTTGCTGTTGCTGAGGATACTCTGTTGTTTGTTGTTGTTGTTGTATCCGTCGTGGTTCCTTGGCGTTTATAATTAACGCCATCTCACCGGACGTCAGACAGTCGATGGATCGATTTTGAGCTGCGTGTATTTTCTCAATTTTGATGCTCATCTTCGGCTTCTTGCGTTTACACGGCGCATACGTTGCAGCGATTGCTTTCTCATACTCGATGTTGCGACTATTCGATGGCTGATGATTTTGTACCAGATTTCGTTCATTCTTCAATTGAACATTTCCAAAGCTATTGGAAATCTTTTCAATGCATTTATTGAATAACATTTTTCCTGTATTTTATTGTTATCGTTGTTGTTGGTGTTGTTGTCGTTGTTCTTTATAAAATATCAATGAAATTATTACTATTTTCAATCAAATTATTAAATTATTTAAATTTATAAGTATTTTAATTAATTTTAATTTAATAAGTATTCTTTTTTAATTTTTAATCACTTTTACGTTTATTTTTATATTGTTTACGTTATAGTTTATTATTATTTGTTTTCTATTTAAACATACTTGCGTTCGATTTATTTTATTATCGAATTTTATTATTTATTTTTAAGTTACTTTAATTTTGTTTAATTCGTGCTTTTATTAGTTAACTTTATTTGATCCTTGTATATAATTCAAAATAAAAATAACTAAGTTTCTTTAAATTTATTTTGTTATATGATTTAATTTTTATTTATATATTTTTGAAACTGATTTTGAGTTCTTTCTTTTTTGTTTTATTAATTCAAGTTTTATTAATTTATTATTCTTTGTTATTGATTTTTAGTTTTTACTTACGTTTATTTATTTTGTTTATAGGAACAAAATTGGTTCAAAAATTATTAAAAAAATTAATAAAAACTTCTTTAAAAATTCACTGAGTTTCCGGTTTCTGTTTCTTTATAAAAAAACGGTACTTTTTTGGAAATATTCGCTTCTTTCCTTAATTTTCTTTTATTCGTTCCTTTTTTCGCTATTCGCTCTTCTTCGACATTTGCTTTTCTTTTTTCTATATTATTTTTTGCTTTAATTTGTATTATTTGTAGTTTTTTCTCAAAAACTAATGTTTAACACTTCTTTTCTTTAAAATTCAGCAAAAAATCTGTAGTTTTTGTCTTTAAATTAAATGAAATTCTAGTTTATTCTATTCTATTTCGTTCTTTATTACAATATATTATTAAAGCATCCTTTTTTATTATATTTTCGTTTCTTTATTGAATAATCTTTTTGAAAACTTGCAACACTTTCTGCTCAATTTTTCCACATGAAACACTTTTCTTTTTCTGGGTTTTTTCCCTCTGAACTACGACTCTTTCGATTCCAGCGGCTGCAGGAGATCCCGATGCGGATGTGGTCGTGGATGCGGTTATCTGTGCGCCGATCAAATGTTCCAAAACGTATGACGAATGCATGTTAGTAGTTGGTTTATCTTCAAAACTACTTCCGAAACTAACATCTCATTTGAATACCGAGCACGTTTCTTCTTTTGTTTTTTTTTTCGTAGCGATGATTGAGAAATAAACTTATAACAAAATTGATTTATTTTCCCAGAAAATAATCGCAGATCATTTATTGTTTAAATTATTGTTACCAATTATATTATTTCTTTCGAGAACTTTTAAAATTTGTATTATTATTTTACTTTCTTTCGTTTTCAGATTTGATTGAAATCAAAAACTTGTCCGTTTCCTCAATCTTTTTAGGTTCGTTCCTTTGGGGAAAAGCTCGCGAACCGATCGTCGTCGTCGTTGGCTGTTGTGAACACTTCGCAGGTGCGATCGCGAATGATCGCTGTTGCACGTTGTGGGGTTGGTTAAAAACCGCTTGCTTCTGCAGGTATTTTTATTTGCTCATGTTTTAGTTGCTGCTGCTATCGCTCGTTTGTTCGAATGTTCTCTCTGCCTCTTTCCCTCCCTCTCCCCCCCCCCCCCTTTATCTATCTCTGACCCTCTTCATTACTTCTCTTAAACACGTTGTTTTAATAATCAGTAAAACGCGTGAGCGTCACGTTGCGCACTCGCAAAACTCACTCATTTGTTGCTCACTTAATTTTGTATGTGTCTCGAAAAACAGTAGCCGAATTTTAATAAAGATAAAACAAAAGAAAAAAAAGAGCACTCATATAATTAAATATGCAAAAATATGCGTGTTGAGAAGAAGAAGAAGAAGCAGAAAAAATCTTAGTAAAAAATAAAACACAGGGTAAAAAAAAATATCAAAAACTTTTCCTTGTAAAAAATTCAATTGTAAAAAAATCTACTCAATCTAAAAAATCAAATAAAATATAAAAAAAATGTCGCTTGCTTTTCACATGCGAAAAAGACATGAAAATGTAAGCAATTTTTCTTGTAAAATATGTTATATAGGAAAAAACTATAAAAATTAGTCGCGGCCTCTTCAACAGTCACATGTTTAGACACATGGCCAGGAGTGAAATCAAAAGTGGGCAGCGGAAGACACGGGAGCGGAGGAAAGACGAAAGCAGGGTTAAGGGAAGTTTAAGCAATGCAAATACATATTTAATGGTTTTCTTAAATGCGACGACGACGCTGTCACAAAATTATAATAATTTTATATACAAAGTGTATAGTAAAATAATAATGATAACTAATTATAAGATTAATATGTATATGTATGTGTATATTCTTATATAACTTCAAATTTATGATAGGTATTTCTTATATAAACTCATAACTTTAACGTAGAATTTAATGAATGAATGAATGTTGAATGATGTTTGTTGTTTAAGTCTATAAACTTTTTTAGTTATTCTAATTTTAATTTAATGTTTATTTCAGTGACTTTAAATTATCTATATTCTGGTTTTTCTATATTTTCTTTGTTGCTTCTCTGTTTCTTAAAATAATTAATAAAAGAAAAAACAAGAAAAGCACATTTTATTTGGTTTTAAAGAAATTGAGAAAGTGACGGAAAAGTTTTAATAAAATGTAAAAATTCTCTCTCCCTCTTAAAACTCTCTCGCTCTTCTATTTCAATAATGATGTCTTCTTTAATTAACCCCTATTCAGTACCTTTCTCTCTCTGTCGCTATCTCTCTCTCTCTCTCTCTCTCTCTACTCTTCTATTTCAATTATGATGACTTTCTGTTTACTCCTTTCCATTAGCGGCATCCTGTACAACTTCACTTCACAAGAACGACCGCAGCAATTAAATAATTTATGCTAAGAACACATCGATTAGTCAGTCGAATAAAAAGAAAATAAAACAAAGTAACAAAGAATTAAAAAATTAAAAGAAAAAAAAAACAAACCACAACTCAAAAAAATGAGAAACGTAGTAAAAAAATGCGCCAAAAACAGTCATCGTAAAAAGCGTTCAAAGCGGCGGCGACGGGGACGGCTTTAAATGGAACACAAGTCAAATCAGCAATCAGCTTGATTTCTATCGTTAATGCGCACCACCGACAGTAGGAGGGATGAGGGGGAGGGGGAGGTGGTGGTGCGAGGTAAGTCTCGTTTGATGAGAGAAGGAGCGAGAGAGAGGGAGAGATGAAAAATTAAGATATACAAGTATATATACGAATATACTCGTGTATTCGAATTTTACGAAGAGATGATAAACATGTAACGAGTAAATTTTTTTAATTGAGTTATTCACATCACTGACTCGCTCGATAACTGACTCGCTGTTATTCGATAGTTCAAAGCACCGAGTGAATCACTGGATACTGGATTCATTCAACGAGTGAATCACTCGATAGTTTTTATTATTTCTGCGATTTTATTCGTCACTAAACACTTGTAACGAGTATTTTTGTGAAAATTATTCGATAATTCAAAACACTCGTTAGTTTGTTTTGTTGTTTGACAGAATGAATTAAATTATTATAAACTCTTCGTGTGTTAACAAATAAAAAGGCAACGCTTCAGATGATGAAAAAGTTGGTGCGTTGTCAGTGAAAGTGAAAAACACACCCACCACCTTTTTTTTTGTTGTTACAAAAACGATACAAAATTATAACAAAAATGTTCCTTTTATGGAGTCGTACTTTAATCGTTATTCTTCGTCATCAGTCGACAGAATTTGTTTTTTTTTGTTTTCATTTATTTTAACGCTTGATTTTTACTCGTTTGAACTCATTGATTTTTACTCGTTGCTGGAAATCGTTATTCTTTAAATAATTCTTACGGTAAATATACATATTTATAAACCGTTGCTCATCAGTGAGTTAATTTGAGAGATGAGAACGCATAAAATATGCTCATATTTAGAAACACAGCGTGAAGAAGTGACGACGCGACGGCGACGTCGATGGTGACTGTGACGGTGACGGTGACTCGCTGTGAGTGTAGCTGATGACAATCTTTAGGAATTGTTTATTCTTAGAAATCAGAGGCGTAAAAAGCTTACGCATTTAAGATTAAAGCGCACGTAAGCGGAGATTAAAAATATCAAATCGAACGATCGAGCGAAGTTGGCCGGAGAGTGGAAAAGTTTTGAAAGAGAAGATCACGGTCATCATCGCCGATGATAATGATGAATAGTAATGATGGTGATATTAATGGTGATGATTGTGCTGATGTTAAGCGGAGTAAGTTAAAAAAAAGAGAGAGAAAAGAGGCTAAGAAAAAAATTAAAAATTAAACAGAACAAACTGTTGAAGAAAAAAGAATTAAAGAATAAGTAAAAGAATGCAGATGTACTATAAAAGAAGGAAGGAGACAAATTGAATGTGTGAAAAAGGTATAAAACATCTACAACAATAAAGTTTCTTCTTTAATTTCATTGCCTTTGGTTCAGTAAAAATTACGCAAAACAAAATCAGTGCAGAGTTAAAAATAAGTACAAATGACTTCCAGTCAGAACACAGCAAACAACGAAACAGACAGACAGGCAGACAAACAGGCAGTCAGACAGACAACAGAAGTGGTACCAATTCGATATCAAGACGAATTCCCGTAAATCGATCAACAGAAACGAGTTCGATTCATCATCTTCACATCTTTTATCCAACACGTTTTTACTGATATTTTTATTTATTAACATTACATTCTGTTTTATTGTGATATTAATAATAATTTTTTTCAAATTTTACATTCAATTTTTACGGTCTTAAATATTTTAGTGATTTCGTAATATTCTTTAGCACAGAATGATTCCTTTATAAAAATATAAGTATAAAAAAATCGTGTTTATTTTTTATGTTGACAATTTTTTTCGTATTGAAAATTAAATATTTAAAAATATAATTATCACAAAAGATTGTCAAAAAGCAGGAATAACATTCAATATTAATAAAAAAAACATTATTTTATTCCAAATATTTACATTTTAGATTTAATTTAATTTAATTCACAGAATTTAAACTTTTTTTGTGGGACCGAAGCAAATATTTGTAAGTTGTTTATACCGATTTTTCATTAATTTTTTAACGTATTGTAACAAAAATTAATGCAAGAGATACTAAACAAAAATACACAAAATATACTACAACATTTTAAAAAATACTTCTTTGTTATTCTTTAGTTATTTAATCTTTTTAACAATTTTTATTTAAACTTAAAAAACATATGAAGGTGTGCCATCAGCTGGTTTCTTTCTGAATTATATAATTATTTTAAGAATAATTAAATGAATTAAATAATAAATGAATTAATTAATGATGAATTAATTATAAATAATTCAAAAAGAAACCATCTAATGATATATAATCTCCCTCTCCCGGTCTCTCTCTTGCTCTCTCTCTCTCTCTCTCTCTCACGATCTTTTAAGATATACAAACAATCCAACGCTTCTCTCTGGCGACATTTGAAAATCTACGCATTGCACAAACATAGATAAATATAAATAAATATATAAAATCAAGGCAACACATATACGTACATATATTTCAATTAAAATAATTAACACCTAAAACGGTAGAAAATGAATCGATCCTCAATGCAAAGAGATTGTTGTCAATGTTCGTTGTCGACACCGCGCAAAGAGGAATTAAATCGAATCTATTCTGATCTAATCGATTTAATCGCACGCAGCTGCTCTGACATGAAAGCAAAAATTACTATCTAACAGAAAATTAATAAAAGTGACAGTAAAAGAAATTATCTACTTACTTGTCAAGATCAACAAGAAAAGAATAATATTGTATTTATTACTAGCAGCAGTGAAATGAATGGGGTTTTCCTGAACTCATTAAGTGCACTAAATAAATCGTAGAGAAAAAGCGATAGGAAAATAGGAAAAATATTAATATTTCAGTCATTTGCACACCCAAACAAAAGCGAATCACTGTTTATGCTAAGAAAACGAGGAGATAACACGTTAAGAGTGCAATAAGTCCCAGAGTAGGATCCAAATCGGGGTCAAATATTTACGTCAGAGTCAAGTCGGACTCAAGTCAGAGTCAAATATTCAATTCAGAGTCAAGTATTTCAGTCAGAGAGAGTGTCTAAGCCTAAGATTTCCCCAAGCTCAGAATCTAAGAAGTCAAGATTAAGTTTGTTAAGGGATTAAGTGATTAGTGAGAATAGACTTAAAGAATGAGCTGCCACCACATAGGACCACCACAAAGGACACAAAATCAAATGCGGAAAAAATCATTTAAAGTGAAATGAATGACTGAAACTAACAAAAAAACAAAGCTGAAGAAGCAAAAGACTCTTAAATTAATTAAACCTGGACAGGTGTTTGCAGTATTTAACTTTTAATTGATCCTGCATATGATTAAAAGAAGCTTAATAAAGCAATTTAATAGATGAAAACAGTAGAGAGTAGAGTAGAGTAGAGTAGATAATAAAGAAACCATTTTTTAATACAAGTATTAAAAGTGTTGCAAGTCATTTGAATATTTGCATATTTCAAATAACAAATCTTCTTAATCTCTTATAATCGCCTATATTGTTATTGTTAGAATATAATTGCCGATATTGTTATTACGATTATTGTTTTTCTTTTTTATAGAACTGATTAGAATTAGCAAAACAAATACTGCGTCAACACAGCAATAGGAATATCTATAAAAATAACAGAGCGACGAAGAAATTTCAAGTGGGCTCGGCAGATCACTTGTCACAAATCACTTCAAATGGCTTACAGAAGCTTTTAGAATAAATCGAAACCTTGTTGAGCGCAGTTTGACAGTCTTTACACACTTTGCGGGTGTTTGTTTGTGTATGTTTATAAAACACAATTAAAAATTCCAGATGAGCCACTTCGATTGTTTTTTATTTATGAAGAAATAAACTAAACACGTTTTATATAATGAATGAAATTCATTCATTGCATAATAATAATACGAGTATACTTTTTACAATAACATCATTGTTCCAGAATAAGATTGATGATTTATCTGAATGTCTTCAGGGTGTTGAATTTTTAATGGAATTTTCTTTATCCACTCTTATTTAAAAATTTACACTCTGAATCCGAGGTAATTGATTTCAAAAGATTTCATTTCCATAGCAGAATAGCCGAAAGCGTTTCTGAATACACAAATGTGTCTCAAAAGAAAACTCCAAATTCATTTCATTCATATTTAATTTGTATACCAAAATAACCGTTTACAACCGAATATCGTTCATGAGACTCCAGATTGATTTCAGATTATACCAGTTAACTTCAAAATGGACCAAAATGGATGTTAAAATGGTCTATTGTACTTTTTTCAGATTTTTTATTCAGATATATTATTTATATTATATTATCAAAATTAACCAATTGTACTTCGAAATGGTGATAATGACTCAGAATGAGTTTCCTGTGCTTCCAAGAAATCCCATTTGATTTAAAATGCTTTTATTTCTATATAAAAATAACCGAAATAATCATTTCTTAGGTGTTTGCTTCCTCTTCTTAAATGAGCATTAATTATTGAATTTATAATTCAGCAGAATATAATCTACATATATACAAAAAACTCCTAAACTTATAATCAATCTCTAAATAACTAAACATCTCCCACTCTGTATACGTTTCTGTTTCTATCTCTCTATCTCCCTCTCTGACTCTCCATTTCTCTTGATTCTCATGTAAACACATATTTGATTAATAGGCTAATTTTTTAAATAAATTAATAATTGCTCATGTTTAAAACATTAGAAATCAGAGAGGGAAAAAATACCCATTATATTGTAATATGAATAAGAATTTAGTTCGCATTCTTTGGGATTCACCCCCAACTTTCAGTAGATCAGATTGAAGTTGCTCGCTCTTCCCTTTCTTCCTCCCTCTCTCACCCTTCCTCTCTCTTTCATCCGCCCACTCACTCTCTCTCTCTCCACCGCTTACTCACTCCATACG
This sequence comes from Myopa testacea, assembly GCA_949629155.1. Lineage (NCBI taxonomy): Eukaryota > Metazoa > Arthropoda > Insecta > Diptera > Conopidae > Myopa > Myopa testacea. Next base: position 28,533,500 of record OX451345.1, read on the forward strand.
GAAATGCTTAGCTTATTACGACTACACTACTTTTTTTGTACATTATATAAGATTTAATTTAATGCTTAAGTTACCAAATTAGGATTGAAATTCCACCGATATTTTTTGTAGAATCTTTTATGTTGTGGTTTTTGTCGTTTTACGATATTCTGCTTTATCAGAAGAATAACTGAAGACCCACAAGAGGCAAAAGACAGAGAGATGGGTATATTTTTTTACTAGAATAAGTTTCGGTTTAAAAAATTTTAATTTAATGGGAAAAAACACATTAATACAAAAACAACGACGACAACATCATCAGGTTGATCACCATATGTATGTACTGCCATAACCATAGTCATCATCATCACCATAATCGTCATACCATCAACTCCTAAAATGTTTAACATACATATATTAAAGCAAAGCTTTTAATTTATTAGCTCATAACATGTTGAGGTAATGCTATATCATTTACAAAAAAACAATTTAATAAAACAGAAAATTAAAATTCTTTTTTTCTAGAATATAGTTTTTTTAATCAATATTAAATTTTGTCACAGTAACGTAACAATAACAATGACCATACAGAAGAAGAAAAAATCAGAGAAAAAACATTGCGGTACCACGACCACGAAACAACGACCAACAGAAGCTAGACCCGGTTCCGGGGGCTGTTGTAGTAAAATAAAAGATGTACTGTAAGATTAGAATAGCTATGAATTGTTTTAAAAAAATCTCATAATTTTATTTAAAGCTAAAGTTGAGAAACGTGCTTAACATTTGCAATGAGTTTATAATGCTGATAACAACAACAGCAACAACATTAATACCAACAACAACAATAGAATTAACAATAAAAACAACGAAAAAGATCATTGACTATTTAAGGTATCAGAGGGTATTATTTTTTATGAGGTATGATTTTTCGTGTTTGTTTTTGCTTTTCGCCTTGATTCATTTACATAGTATATACATATGTATTTCTGTTAGGTTTTAATGAATGATAATGACTCACTACACACAGAAAAGTGTGTCTGTGTGGAGGAAGGTTAAATTTGTAGTTGTTCTAAGAACATGTTTGGAGAGATTTTAAAGAGCTTTATTAGCCTCATTATTAGTTAAACTTACTGACAAAAGACCTTACTAACCATCTAATTATCATTATTATTATTAATAATAATTTACTAGTTTAATAGTTTACTACTTTTATAGATACGTATTTATAGAAGGTGAAAAATATATGAGATAAGTAAAAAATAAATTCTTTGCTTTGACTGGTTTTTAACCCTTGGGCCTGGAGTGCTCCGTGATGAAACTAAATGATGAGAATGATGAGAAACTGAATTTTGTTCATTATTTTTTTGGATAATTTGTTCATTGTTAATATTGTTGATTATTGTTCATCACACGCATTGCTCATTGGTTCATCGTCCATTGCCCACAGTTCATTGATCATAGTGTATTGTTCATCATACAGATTTCTCTTTTCTGACTGTAAATCATTTATGTTTCTACGTACAAATCGTTCATCGTAATCATTGTAATTTATTATGAAATTATTGGATATTAATACATCTTTGTTTGATGTTGATTGCATATATTTCAGGCATAATTTGGGTTACTTCGGTTCCATGGGGTGTTCATTTTGATTAACTATGTACTTTGTTAATTGTTCATTCTATGTTTACTGTGTTCATTGTTCATGTTTCATTACAGTTGGTTCAATTCTCTTTCATTGATTCATCAATTCTTCATTGTTTTTCATTCTTTATCTTCATATATTATAGTATATTATAAAATTAATTTCAATCAATATGTATTCAAGTCCATTATTAAAGCTTACGCGAATTTTTTTACTGGGATGAACTTCTATTTGAGTCTATCTGACCCACATAATTAACAGAGGGTACTTCAAAGTAGGGTCATATTCAAGACATAGCCAACGGCCCCACGTACCATATACACTATACGATGTCCAAAAGCAGAAGTATTATAAACCCGCATTCTTTGTGTCGTCGAACATACGAGTACACACAACTTGAATATGGCTCGAATTGACAAAACCCGCAATTATTTTAAAATGCATAACATATTAGGAAGGCGAATAATATACTTGTTGTTGTGGCTAGTTTTATTGTTTTTTGTTGTTATTGTTTTTGTTTTTATTTTTGTAGTTTTTTATGTTATCTCTATTTTTCTTTTTCACCTTCAATTCCGAACATGTTGTAGCATCTGCTGATTAGTTTTATGCCAGCTTACGAGTAAATTCAGTGACTTTAAATTTGGACAAAAAATGCATTGATTAGCAAATATAAATAACAATACAATAAATAATACTAGATACAAAGTGAGATCTGTCACTTTGAGAGGCTTGTCAAATCCTAAAGTTGGAAATGGATTCCCTTTTCTGATTAAATATGAAACCGAACTGGAAGAGGTCCGGAAATTCACACTCTCCTATCTGTCTGCCTCTTTCTATCTCATTAGCCTCTCTCTCGTCGCTCCCTCTCTCACCGTTAAGCACTCCCTCTTTCTTTCCTCTTCTGTCTCTTTCTCCAGCAATCGTACCCCTCATTACTCGCTTTATTATCTCTTCCCCTCTCTCACCGTTCCCCTTCTCTTCTATAACATTCTTCTCTCTTCGCTCTGTCTACAAATGGGATCTTCTCTCACTCTCTGCCCTCTTCTCTTTATCTTTCGCTATCTTAATTTTATATTTTCTTTTTAAACAACGACTCTGAATTCTTTCAAAGGTTAAAATTTAATGTACATATGTACAAGTAAATACAAAAAACTTTTTCAAGGTAAAGAACAACAAATAATCGTCCTCGTGGGAATCCAATAATAATTATAAGTCAATTAATCAGTGAAAAATATTTCCATTACAATTTATTATAAAACAACCTTCTTCGCTTAACAAAAAAGCGCACCGCCTACAAATTTTGGGTGCAGCCATAAAATTAATTAGAATAAAAGTAAATGCAAAAATAATAATAACAAAAAGAACAGAAATACATATTCTACTAATGTTGTTTCTATAAATTCGAATTCTTCTCAAATAAAACATATGAGGAAAAAACCGAGTAACCGTATTTTCTTTAAATTCAGTAGAAGTTTTCATTTTCTGATAACTTTCAAAAGCATGGAGTTTTAAAGCGACTTAGTAAAGTTTAAACTTACGTCGTTTTGATCACGACTTGAATATTCGAAAAATTTATAAAACTTATTATAGAGGAATTAAAAACTAACCGTTTTGAAATGATAAATGATATATTATAAAAATAGAGAACATGATCTTTTTTTTAAATACAATACATTATAATAATGTAGATAATATTTTGGTTTTTTTATAATATTTCTCTATAACCTAACCGAGTAATCGGTAATTGTACTCGTATTTGTATATATCGTATCTATACGTATCTATATACATCTATATACAAGATACTCCCGAAAAGATGAACCAATTCCGTAACTTCGTTCGTGAAATACTCGAATGTAAGTGACGTCATTTATTCTTGCAGAGGTACTGAACGTACTCAACAACTCACTAGACTCACAAACTCGCTAGATTGCCAGTGAGGAAAAACTCGGGAAAAGTTACAAAAACGGGCCTCAGAGCCTGATAACGCGAAAACGTTAACATTTATGTTTTTAAATGATTGAATATGGTTTTTATATTGAAAAGATTTCTTTCTGAGGAAAGATAATGCAGTTTTCATAATAACACCACCGTTTTCATTAGTTCACGTTATAGCGAGTGCACTGTAGATCATTAATTAACGTATAATACTTTAAGGCTTTAAATTAAAGCAGTTATGTTAGTAGTTGTTTTTGTTTCTTGCTTTTCTTAAAGTTTGTGTTCTGAATTGAAAATTTAATTTAATTGATGCGATGCGATGTATTGTAATTAAATAAATGACTATACAAAACTTAATTTATATTATACATATAATGAAGTTTACATGGAAAAAGAGATAAAAACAAAAATAATAATAATCACGTACACTTTTCGAGTCAGATATATAGTGATATATACTTACGTATGTACATAGATACATATATTCTATATAATGGATGTAGATATATTGTACTTTTATTTTGTATTTCTTTTCTGTTTTATTCTTATTATTGTTAATATTTGCATTGTTTTTGTAGGGTGTATTTTTGTTTTTTCATTGCTTTTTTAGTGTTATTGCTGTTTTTTTTTAACTACTCTGTTTTTCTTTTTATTAATGTGATTATTATTAATGTAACTAGCATTGTTGTTAGTGTTATTTTCGTCGTTGTTCTTTTCTTTTTGCTTTGATTAATTTTGTTTTTATTTCTTTCCATCTACAGTTGAACAACGTTTACGCCAAACAAAGCTATACAAATAAAAAGTAGATGTCGGTGAAAATAAAAACAATTAAATTTAATATAATTGTTATTATTATTTCACTGATAAATTAAATTGATTAGGCTTGGCAATGCTGCAAAGTGCTTGTCCTTTTTATTGTAGGTTGAACGATTTTAAGTATAACAATTTTAAATTGATTAATTTCAAGATGAACGACGATTTATAGTTAGCCGATTTTAAATGAAATGAAAAATATAATTTTGAAGTTGATTTGTTTATATATTTCTTCCATTTCATGATTGAATATTTATTTTTTTTATTCTTGGTATTTTTCTTGATTTGTTGACATGCTGTGATGATCATTCTGTCACTGATCACGTTTCTAGACATGATTTCCCCCTTTTTTTCCTATTCGTTTCTTTATGTTTTTTCGTGGATTCCCCGTCGTGGATTATTTTAATTTTGTGGTTTTCTTGACTCAACAAAAACATGTTTCGGAAATCATCTTTTTCGAATTTGATTCATTCAAATAATAATCTAGAAATTTTCTTGCATCTAAATAAAGTGCTGGCCATCGACTGGTTTAATTTTAGATTTAATAATTAATTCGAATTGAATTAAATAATTAAAAAAAAACCAACCGTTGGCCCATTATTATTCCATATTCATTATAATTCATATGTAAGTATATAATTTAAATTTTAATGTTTCTTTAAAATTATTGATAAATTGAATTTAATTTCTTTGTTTTTCTACTTGTTATGGTTAATTTCTTGCATTTTTTCTTATTTTGTATTTAATTTGATTTCATTTTACGTAATGACAAACTTACACGACACGAATTTTGGCGAATGGCAAAAAATTGGCGTATGATGCACGATTTCGAAGTTACAATTATTGTTGATTATGCTCATGATAATGAGACAATTTATTATACGATATATTATCAAATTCTATTGTTTTCTGTTCTTTCTTCTTTTTTCTTTTCCTATCATTTTATTTTACTTTTATTTTATTTAATTTGTTTTCCATGAAAAAGCGTGCGTAGAATACTTTATTATTAATATAATATTTAGGGTTAAAAAACATTTTACGTATTCGTGTTCTTAGAATTTATGCATCTCTTCATTAAAATAAAAGAAAATTTAAAAGCAACGTAAAATTAATAACGAAAATTCAAATACATGTTATATAAATAAACTAGAGTAACTCTGCCCGCGTTGCTGGACAATACAATAACATACGTTTACGTCTTTGTATTAAAAATTAAATTTTCTAGAAAGAATAGACATTTTCCTGAAAAAGAAGTGCAAAATAATATAAATTTTATATATATATACTAGTATATAAGCCTGACTTCGCCAGGAAGTTATTATTTTTTATTTATTTCGTAAAAAAAATTGCGAAGTCTTTTGGACTTACTCACCTTACACTTTTTTAGTTTATTTATTTTGGAGCATCAAAAGTAAAAAATTAATCGCAATTAATATCGATTGTTTAAATATGATTCAAATATTGCTTGAATATTTCTTTAAAAGCAACATTTCACAGCTAATTTTCACAGTCTGCGTGTGTTCTACAATGATCAGGGTGTTTTCCAGGAGGGTCTTCTGCGGCTCAAGTAGGCACCCAAAAACACAGATTAAAGCAAACAATTCTCTGGCTTCCCAGCCAGTGTGACTTCCCAAACAGAATCGTCTTCTAAGATACCCAACTCCTTGCATGCCTCTTTGAATGTTTTGAATGTGACCTCGTGCACACTTCTCAAAACTGATATCTCCTGTCACATGTAATAGAAGTAGCCTTAGATGATATCGCCCACCTTCCGATATACTAATGTTAATTTTGGGTAAGCAACATAAGCATTTTGTTCGGTGTTGGGTAAGCAACTATACCCAACAACGCCACAAATAGTCACAAACAAAACAAATTCAATGAAATTAAATTATTATGAAAAATTATTAAATTTTTAAATTATTAAATTTTTAAATTATTAAATTTTTAAATTATTAAATTATTACATTTTTAAATTACAAAATTTTTCATAATAAAATCTGACAAATTAATCACCACAATCTAGGAAAAAAATACAAATTTCCTCCCAATCGGATTTTTTGCAAAAAAATGGCGAAGCCGTTTGGATTTTTGAAATTTGCGATTTTTCTCATCAACATTAGATGCCCAGGAACATCTGTGAAAAATTTCAGGTTTCTAAGTGATGTTCAAGTCCAAAAAAAAGTCCCGGACATATTTTGCTAACAGAAACGCTTAGGGATTTTATATATATAGATATATTATATATATATATATTTAAAGTGAGAACATCAAAAAGAAAAAAATTTATTGTAGAGCTTGGTGGTAAACGACATTTTTAGTATTGCCATTTTCACAAAAAATGAATAAAGACGACGGCTTCCCAACACGTGAACATGCAACATACAGTTGACCGTGTGAAAATACAGGAAATTCTAAATTTATTCCGCAAACTTGTATTCGTAGAAATTTTTCGATGTTTTTTTTTTATAAACCATCAGTGAAAGTAGACCTTTCCAACGCATGTACTCGTTTGAAAATCGGTTGAGTGGTTCTCGAGTTATCACGAACATAGGGCAACTCATTTTTATATATATAGATAAGAAACTTTTCCAAAGCAAAAAATAAAGATATAAATAAAAATAAAGTGGTAAAAATATAAAATATAAATAAATAAATGTTGAAATAAATATAAATAATAATAAATCAAAAAGTTGAAATAAAAATAATATACAATATTAAAAAAATATAAATAAAAATAAAATATTCAAATACATAAAACGTTTGTTAATATGATCGATACTCTGGTGTATGTACATTAGGGTGGTCCTTAATTTTCAAAATCAAATTTTTTTCGGTCTTACCCTCTTAAAATAGAATAGTAGGTCAGGAAATGATATGTGCGAAATTTCAGCAAGTTCGGCCAACGGGAACTCGTGCCGCATCAATCATATTTTAAGAGGGTAAACAAAAAAAAATTTGGAATTTGAAAATTTACGCTTGTACTGAAATTTGAAAACTTCGTCCTTGATGCGGCACGGGTTCCCGATGTCCGATCTCGCTGAAATTTCGCACATATCATTTCCTGACCTACTATTATATTTTAAGAGGGTAAGAAAAAAAAAACTCAACAAAATTTTCGACCCCTATAGCTAAGGACCACCCTAATGTACATACATCAATCAAAGCAATTAATAGAAGTTATATATGCATTTTAAAAATGTTACACCAAAGACAATATAATAGATAATATAATAATAGTATTATATTGTCTTTGGTTACACGCTTTGAACCTTAAATTATCTATGAATGAGATATCTATTGAAAATTTTGAAATATTCTGTTATACAATATTTTCATTTTAGCAAATTTAATAAACACTTTATTTATATCCATGAAAAATATAAGGAACGTTTTGTATTCAATTATTTTGGTTCTTATTCTTATTACAACTTTTCTTAACTGTAATGTTAATAAAATTATAATTTAAAAGAATATAGCAGAAAACAAGAATCAGAATCAGTATCGCGTAATTCTCTTTAAACCACAAATTTATATCGCCGAGACAAAGTTAAAAATAAATACATATTCGTCACAACGTCATCACCTACGTAAACGTCTTTTTAATCAAGAAATTTATATATGCAAATACAAAATATATAGTTATATATGTATGTATGTACGTATATATAATATATGTATATACAATTACACATATAATATGTTTTACGTATTCCATTCACGTGATATTAAAACCGATTAACTCTTAATGAATTCTTTTACTGTAAGATATTTAAATAAAAGTCAAATAAAAATAAGAAAAACAAACATAAAAAAGAAGAAAAAATGTGCAAAATCTAAAAAGGACGTCAGTAAAATATGTTAAACTTGCACTTAACACACTCCTACGTTTTGCGGATTAAAATACTAAAAATGGATGCAACCGGAACGTATTCAAATGTTTAATGCACTGAGTAAAAATAATTATAATAACAATTTAATGAATGAAAGTTAAACAATTAATTATGTATGAAGAACAAGAAGATACTGTTGTTGGTTAGAAATGATTTATTAAAAAAATCACTGGAATTAAATTAAAGAAAAATTATTTAAGGAAGCAGAAGTATGAACATTAAAATTTCTTTCAATAGTTTTTCTTCGGATAATCCACAGACATTCACGTTCCACAAAGAGTCCTTTGTGATCAAAATAAGAACACATGATTGGGAGATAACAATTTATTTCTGTTCCAATTGGATGAAATTAAGGTAAATAAGACTAATAAGATTAGAGCAAAAAGAAGACCAAATACCAATTAAGGCACTCGAGCTGATAAAACAACTCCCTTGTTTCCACACAAAGTTTCCCTACAAACGAGATCATCTTTCGCTTCAATGATCGCATTCCTTCATATAAAGTATACATATTTTAATATTTAAATAAAAAAATATTTTAAAGGTCATACAATTTTGGAGAAAACCAAAGGGTAAGAAACTATTTGTTTCATAATTTTCTAATCGCACAAAAGAATGGCATTATTTCAGTAATGAAAATTATTGACAAAGATCAAAGACTCACCTTTCGGTGGTGGGCTCGGCACATATAAGCGGTTGTTTTAGTTCAATAACTTGACCATTTTTTTCCTTTAACTCGCCATTTTCCATGTAGTATTGCACCAATTCTGGAAGTGTTGCAAATTTTTCACCTAAAAATAACCAACAAGAATAATAAATATTCAAATTTCAAAAAGACAACAAAATATATATACCGCCATAGAGATCGAAGAAATCGCCATTATTTTGTATTTTAATGTGTGTCACCTCCTGTCCTCGTCGAACAGATAAAGTGAAAGCTCCCGGATTAGACGAAGAAAGACGGGCCAAAAATGAGCCATCGAAGCCTTGCTCCTGTAGAAGTTTTTCAGCTTCTATACCAGTGATTGTGGGATGAAACCATCTGCAAGCAAAATAATATAATAATCATAGAGTAATTAATAAGAAATCTTTAATTTATTAAAAAATAAATATTAATAATTAAGAAGGTTTTTTAGTTATATTCTGTGGTGATGGTGGCTGAAGACACAAAGCTCGTCATTTTCATTTCTACATAATTTTAGTGAAACATTTAGAAGGGCCAACGACAGCTGATGTTAAACAGATATGAAAGCACACATTCATTATTTAAAGCGCCGCGCCAAGCAGCATCCGAATTCCGACAATCCGAGCATCAATTCACAGGATCTCAAGCCTATGTGTGACTGTTGTCTAGGTGTAACCGATGATTCCGTCCTGCCTTCTTCTTCGGAACACAAAGAACGCCTTGGCAATCACAGCAATCCGTGCAACCAGCACTTTTATCCCTCTATTTATTTGTCTATCCATGAGTTTTGCTGTACCTCAGCGTAGATCAAAAAAAGGCACCGAAACCCAGCGTAGCGACAGAATGAAGAATAGTTAATTTCACTTTCTATTTCTATTATTTGTGGACGTTTCAATTGACTTTATAGATTTTTATTGCGATCGTTGCTGATTTAATTGGTATTATTTTAATTACCTTCGAGATGACATTTTTTCCTGGTTTTTCTTCAATATCCCAGAGAATTTTTTCTCAAAAGGTAGACTTCTTTTTTAGTTTTGGTTTTTTTCTATATTCTTTCTTGCCTTCTTCAAAGTCTTCTTCTTTTGTTGTCATTTTGGACTTTTCAGCGAGAAAGGTTGCAACTGCACTTTTTTAGTACTAGTAGTAGAAATAATGTTTATAATAAATTTATTAGGATTTTATAAAATGAATGCAAGAAATTTCCGTATTTATTTACCTCTATTATATTAAAAAAGCAATATTAAAAACCTGAAGTAAAAAAAAACGAATATTTTACATTAGATGAAAAATATTTTGTTGTTTTTGTTATTATTATTGTTTAGAGTTCGGACAACATAACAAATTTCGAATTATTTCACCATGATAAAATTGTTCCAATATTTCACTATTTTAAGTATTCAATTTTCATCATAGTCAAAAATCAACATTCCAATATTTTTACTTCAAGTATTATAAAAAAATTTTGAAGTCATAAGTTACAACAACAACAACAGCAACAACGTCGGAGGCGTCGAAAAGCACCCTATTTAAGCCAAATAAACAAATAAATGATCTTTTTGGGACACAAATGTTTTTTAATAAAGCTAATTTTCCTACCTTTTAAAAAAATATCAAAATTTTACAAAAGGTACAATTCCTTATTTGCAACCGTGAGAAAATGTCAACATTCTGCTTAGGAATTTTTTTAGTTGAAAATACAAAAAAATTAAAAACAGAGCCAAAACAGCTGATGTACCACTGGCAGGTTTCGAGTTCAAGTTCTCATGCTTTCTTTAAATTTCACGTGTAGATAATTATTAACTTGTTAAAATTTGACTAGTTAAACTCAGAAGTTATTTGGCGAGTTAAAGTCCAACCGAAAAACAGATTTTACGAATGTTCCGCTCCACATTGAAAAATTCCACACGTGGCTACATAAATCTAAAGGATATTCTAAACGAATTCAAAACATCTAAAATGAATCAGGAGCTGCGCGAAATAAGCGACGCAGCAAAAGTTGCGGAGAGACTACAAGAACCACAGTCTGCTGCGATGACCAGTAAACGTGTTACGAAGCAACAACAACACCAACAGCTCAGACGCGATAAACATCTGGTAGCATCAAAAAAGAAAACTGTGCCATACCTACCGGGAACTGTGACTCTACAAGTGTTGGGCGCTGGCGCTAATGGAGCACCTTGTTCTGTCTACCTCTTTACCGATCAATCGCGTTATCTATTTAATTGCGGTGAAGGTACACAGCGTCTGGCCCATGAACACAAAACAAAGCTGGCGCGCTTGGAACAGATCTTTGTTACACGCAATACATGGGCAACAATTGGTGGATTTCCTGGCTTAGCGTTAACTGTACAAGATTCAGGGGTGAAAGAACTAGCGCTGCATGGACCGCCACATTTGGACAGCATATTGTACAGTATGAAACGTTTCGTAATCCTCAAGAACCTGCGTGTAATTATATTTTTAACTATTTAATTCGAGAGGGTCTTTAAATATCTGTTTGTTTATAATCACAGGTCAATACAATAGATAGTACGCAGGAGTGCGATTTCGAGGATCAAGTGATGACGGTAAAGTCTTTGCCTCTGTATAAAACTACCTCAGCAAGGGAAAGAGATGACAATTCAAGAGACGATGTGGTTATAGCATATATTTGTAATCTGAAACCACGCCCGGGAGCTTTGAATTTAGAGAAATGTGTGGAGCGTGGTGTGCCGCCAGGACCTTTACTCGGTCTGCTGAAAAATGGCACTGATATCACATTGGACAATGGCACTGTGGTGAAATCTGCGGACGTAAGCGAACCACCAGAAACAGCTATGTCTTTTGTGTTTCTTGATATACCGTCTGAGGAGTATTTGCCAGCACTGCAAGAGCAAGCGTTACTTTTCCATAATCTTCAGCAGGTTGCCGAGAAAGAAACGGCTTTAGTGGTTCACTTTAGTCCTGAAAATATATTAAATAATAACTGTTACATATATTTAATGCAGTCATTTTCGCCAAAAACTCAACATATTTATTTAAATTCAAGTAAAAATGTGTTCTCGGGCTACATTGCTGCACATCGCATTCAATATCAGTTGAATCAACTGAATGAACGTGTCTTTCCTTTGTTGGCGGAAAGCGAACATTTGTGCAACACACTGAGCAGTAAATTGAAAAAAACAAAACTATTTGTTGAGAAGGAGGTGAAGGGAAAGAATGACGAGAATAAACCGGAGAAGCTGGCTGTTGATTCGTCGATCACCGAACAAGTGGTTGGTGTTCAATCTCTAACCTGTTATCACATTCGTCCAAGGAGAGGTACGTTTTCGAATTGATTTATTACAGATTTTGCATTCACGAACGCAACGAAATTTCTGTACACTTTTCACAGGTTTCGATCACACACAAGCAGCGAAATTAAATCCCAACGAATACATTCAAGAAACACAACTTCTCAACAACTTCCCCGCTTTATTATCCAACCTAAAAGACACCATCAGAGACCAGGCACAAAACCCTCAGACGTCCTCATTTCCAAAGATAATATTTTTGGGTACCGGGTCATGTATACCAAATAAAACGCGTAACGTTAGCGCAATTCTACTGCAACCTTGCGAAGATTCTTACATTGTACTGGATTGTGGCGAAGGTACATTGGGACAGATTGTACGCTACTTCGGCGCTGTGAAAGCCGAGCACGTCATGCGGAATCTGAAAGCGATTTACGTCTCTCACCTACACGCTGATCATCACATCGGTTTGATAGCGTTGCTCATCCAGCGACGACGCTTACTGTCTGACGCGGTTCACCAGAAAAAGCTTTTCTTAATTGCTCCAAAACAGATAGAGCCGTGGTTGGACTTTTACAACGAATGCATCGAACAGATTGACGACACCTACGAGCTCATAGGTAATAGCACTCTGTTGGAACATCCTCTTGATTTAAGCACCGACCACGTGGAAACGGGTGTGCGCTCCATAGGAACCTGCCTGGTGCGACACTGTCCACACTCGTATGGAGTGAGTCTGATTTTACAAGCCGAACATAATTCAAAGCCGGTAAAAGTGACCTACAGCGGCGATTCTATGCCTTGCAGCGACCTCGTCGATCTGGGCCGCAATTCAACCATTCTCATACATGAAGCTACCATGGAAGATGACCTGGTAGAGGAGGCTAAACTTAAAATGCACAGCACCATTTCGCAAGCCATTCAGCAGGGACGTGAGATGCAAGCCGAATACATAATCCTGACGCACTTCTCTCAGCGATACGCCAAGCTTCCGCGTATGCAGAGTCTGAGCAACGAAGAAGCCGAAGCTGAGGCGATGCGAAATGTTGCCATTGCTTTTGACAACATGCAAGTGACACTGGAAGACTTGCAGCACTTTCATACTCTGTATCCGGCCCTGAAGGCTCTATTCGCCGAGCATGCAGAGGAGTTGGAACAGAAAGCATTGAAACGTGAATTGAAAACCGAGCGAAAGCGAAAGCTACTGAATGTTGATTAATTTTACGAGTATTACTAAGCGTATTATTTTAAGCGTTTATGTAGAGGACAAAAATTCATTTTGGATTATTTTCGATTTTTACCCATTGAAAACATTTTCGAAGGCTTGAACTGTTGCATTGTGTTTTAACCGAAAATTATTCGAGATAAATTGAACAAGCAGATTTATTTTTGCTTTTATAAAGTTTTTCTTAGAAAATCTTACATAGCTATGTACATGTTTTTTATTTAACTGCCCTATTACTGGACACTTCGTCACTTCTAGAGTGCGGAATCCATTCAGTGGAATCCATGATGACCACCAAAGTGTGGATAGTAGGAATGCCCATAAATGGGACCATGCACTGCATAACCGTAAGAAGGATAACCGAAACCGTGGCCGTGACCGTGACCGAAACCGCCGTGTCCATGACCGCCATAGTAACCGCCACCATAACCGCCGCCATAACCACCTCCATAACCACCGCCATAACCGCCGCTATATCCGTGGCCAAAACCATAGATACCGCGTTTCTCCGTCTTCCGTTCATCAGATGCGGCAGTAACATCTTCGGGTACAACAACAGCTGCTAGACACACAGCTGCAGCAAAGATGACCAGAATCAGGAAAACACTCTGTAGAGGTGGTGGTTAAATAATTTCAAACAATAATTATGATCCTTAATCCTTACTAAATATTTCATATTGTATCCTTCTTTTGACTGCTGGATAAATTTTCTTAAGACGTTGTTCACAGGTGATGCGGCTGCTGCTGGTTGAAACTGATTTGTATGCTTTCAGTAGGATCGCCCACTATTTATAGTGCAGACGATTTGAAAACAGATTCGCTTAACACAAATCTATGCTTTGCAATGCAATGCAATGTAAATCAATACAAACAAAGTATATACACATTTTAGAAGCGGAAAAATAACGCCGGCAAATGAATTTTGCTTGTTGTTGTTGTTGCGCATATTCTCGCTGCTCATTGTTTTTGCATCGGTTTTTACTTTAGGAAAAGTATTGTATTCCTGTTGTTTTATTATTAAAAGTGCCCATAAATTTTAAAAAGTTTAATAAAAATTCGAATTCTACGCAAATTAATTACATTTAGAATTAAATTAATAAATAAAGCTTTCGAAGCTTTCAATCATAAATAAATTACACCATAAATAGATAAAATCATACTTATTATATGTATTTATATATATTTTATTATTATTTTACTCGGTTTCGAAAATCATTGCAAATATTTAACCTTAACTTCTGACATTTCGTGAGATTTTGCTTTTTTAAAGTATTCGAAAGTTTAAAATTATGTATTATAATTGATATTGATATACTTGAGTGATTATATTACTTGTAGGCGTTGCAATCAACGATTATTGAAAACAATAAAATTTCAGCAGCTGTGTTTCCCGAAGATTTAGCCAACGGCACATTATTGAAGGTCAAATTTATGACATGACTATAGTTGTGAGTTTTACATAGTATATTCGAAGTTGGAATTTTTGAATTTAAATACATAGAATAAAATTTGTATTTTTGTTATATATCTTCTCTTCTTCTTCGACAAATCCTAACTTTTTATTGCTGTTGTTGATGCCGACAGGTGAAAGTTCTTTCGTTAACAGTCTCTGGCAAGTAGTGAGTGTTGTGTAATAGTTTACAATCCGTCGATACTCAACTTTAATATGGTTTAAATATCAAGAAATATAAGATATAATTTCAAATACCTGAGTAGGTGTGTGAAAGACTCTTGAGCCTGTACACTGTAAAAACAGAACGGAGGTCCACCAAATAAGTTGTGAAAAAACAACTAAATGCAGGTGTAATAAACACTTAACTTCCAAGAGTTGATATTTTTGTGAGTGTAACAGAAAGTGTAACTGTAACCATTCCATTCATCTGCATAGTTAATACTTTTTAGGTCAATCAAATGGTACTCTTTATAAAGATAACGTTATGAAAAAAGAAATTGATATAACACATTGTCATATGTTATGTTATAGCAAGCAACGTATTCAATTACAGATTACTTTTATTTTCTCTTGCAATTGCACATGTAGTTATGTACGAGTACATACATTACAAAGTTACGTAAATGTTAATTGAATGAACAACTACCAACTTACTACAAATTAAGTGGGCATATTTTAATATATTTCTGGGATTTAAACTAATATTTAGATATTATTTGTATTATCTAAATATTACGGTTTATTAACATACCATTCATTTCGTCATAACCGTAACGATTTCATTTGTCGAAATCGTAACTAATGTTTAGTTAACTTAATGCTTCTGTTAACATGTTAAGAATCTGAATTTAAACAACCCTGAAATTCAAATTTTGATATGAAAGTATTTGACTTTAAAAATTCTATTAAAAACTTAAAAATTCAATAATGAACTATTAATTAATTTGACTATTAAAAAAACACGGTTAATTTTCAGTGAGTACTGTAACAATGCTGAACAAAGCAAAGCAAACCGACACCAATCACAAAGAACGCAATAAACATCAATTAAAAGCAAATTCTAAGCAGCTGCGAAAAATGTTGTATTACATTAATACATACATATAAACAATGTTGAAAAAAGAATAATAAGCTTTAACAAGATCTACTAATGAAAACAGCGTCGATTCTCATCAGAATTGCACAACACGAACTCCCTTGACCAAAGCGGATGGTGGGAGGCTCTTTAAAGTTTGATGTTTTGTCTGTGTAATCCTCATCCAATAACGGAAAATGCGCCGTTGGTCTGCTGACGGATCAGGAGGATTCTACGTTTGCGGCGTACAAAGTGTGGGGGAAAATGATCGTTGAAAACGTTCATTTGAGTTGCCAACTCCTTGTAAACAGACTCATTTTATTCTACATTTCGTAAAAAAAAAGACTTCTAAATAGAGTTCACATTTTCAATTTAATTGTACACGAATCAGTTTTCTTAGAACAGACAATACTTAGCAAAAACTATAATGAATTAATTTTAATTTATTTGTTATTTATTTATGATTTATTTATTTTATTATTTATTTATTTTAGAATTTTAATTAATTTTAATTAGACATTATTCCTTTTTAATCCTATTTTTTAGAGTTTCTTCTCTTCAATTTTATTACTCGTATATTTTTTATTAAGTGCTTATAAAATTCTAAAATTAAACGTAAAATACAAATGTTAACATTGGTTTATTACTATATATATATAAAAAAGGACAATAAAGATAAAGCATATTCATAATGGTATATTGCGCGAACGATCACTATCTATCACATAACAAATATTTCTTTGTACAATTCTCTCTTTTTTTTTACTATATTATTCTTCTCATACATATATATATTTATTATTATTTGTAACTAAAGCTTTTATTGTAAATTGCATATTCACAATGTTCTTGTTTTGTAAAATAACAAGTTGACATCTCTACATTGAATGATATTTCTTTGAATCTTCATGATTGATTTCTAACTGTAACTCTTTTCGTCAAACTTGAATTAGTAATTAGATGAGGCAAGCAATATATTGCATAAATTTGTATGAAACGAATTGTTGTCAACGCTTATTGTTTGGTGGGATGAGATACGGTTGGCTGGAGCTTTCCGACGCCAAATTTTTTATCAATTAACTGTTTATTGTTGTAGTTCTTATGATGCAAACTCTTCCGCTTTATGCTTGAGGGCCAAGTATTGTATTGGACATTGTTGATGTTGCGCTGTGCTGTCATAATGTTCGGTCATCGTGATGCGCTTTGAAAGAGATGACCTAATGACCTCCTCTACGAAAATAGGTCGTTCTCAAGTTTAAATTGAAGACTGCTATCGACAAAATCGTCGTTATTGACTGTTATTGATTGCTGGTTACATGTTTCTCATTGTTGCTCTAAAGATGTCAGGTTTTTGTTCACAATTTTTTTTTCTTTTAAACACTTTTATTCAAAGACTTATAATAAATAGAAACTTAGAGAAATCTGCTTTTAATATATTGTTTGTATTATAAACTTAGAAGAATGAATTCATATAAATACATAAACAATCAAAATAATCACAAAATACAAAGGTTAATAAAATTTTCTAAAAAATATTGCAATAAAATTACATTAAGGTTATAAAATGGTTGAGGTATTAAATTCTAAAAAATTGTCAAATATATAGAACACAATACTGAATAAAATTAGACCGTAATCAGTCAATAAACATCACATAGTTTAACATAAACGATAGTTTTGTAAAGAATTTAGTAATAACAAACTTACAACAATCAAATCCGAATGTTATATATGTATACAACATCTCTAAAAGCCATTTTATATAATAATAGGTAAATTTTTTGGGGTCAATTTGCGGCTGCTGCTCGTAGACGGCGAAAAAGCGTTTCTGGACGGTGTTTTTTTTGGATCGAACTGCTGCGAGGTTGTAGAAGAGGTACTTTCCGAGGAACCCAGACGCATACGTTTATATTCTTCTCGTGATGTAGTCGATGAACTGTCACAAGAATTCGGATTTATGGAAGAACGTGAAGCTGGCGTAATACAGTTCTCGAAAGTGTCATATGTAGCGTCCAACTGATTGTTGCTGGCATCGGTTATAATAATCTGCGGTTGTACTATGTTGCTTCTATTCATTGAACGACGCTGCTTTCTCGCTGCTGCTCCGGTGCTACGCCGACCCGAACGACGCCTATTTGTTGTGCCCAGTACGTGTGGCTTCCTCGCCGGTGATGTGGAAGTTGTTCGATTAGCCACATTTGTGGGCTTTAAAAATACACCAGGACTGTTCACAGCATATAGCAAACTACGTTTAGCCAATGGTGTTGATTTATCTGTGTGATTTAGTTTTCGTTTTTTATGATGCAACATCTCGGATTTATTGATATTTGTATTCAACGACGGTTTGGCTGCGCAACCTATGGATATATTTCTTTTGGACATTGGAGTACGACTACCAGCTGCGGCACAACTCAATGAAGATGTGGCCTGCGATGTTTGTGCTTTCTTGCGTGCACTACTGACCTGCTGTTTAGCTTGACGTTTGCGGTCCCATTCCATGGCCATGACATCGAGTATGTTTTTGCCATACACCATAAATTGCTTTTTTTCACGTTCCTCGTATTGCTTCACCAGCTCGGTTATTTTTCGCTCTATTTTAGGGAGCTTTGTGGCTATCATTTTACGTTCCTTTTCTTCCTTGAGTAACTGACCGCCACGGTTGTTGTATCGCGCCGGATCTGAGGCTTTTGCTTCCAGCGCAATCATGCGATCCCACAAAACTTTTCTATTTTCATAAAGTTCAAAAATTTCTTTATTATTTTCGTAGTATTGTTTCAAATCTTCCAATTCCATTTCGTGCAACGTTAGCAAATCATCGGTGTAGCATTTGCTATTGACTTTTGAAAAACGGCTGCCTTGTTCCTCAGACTGCAAAGTTTTATTGCACCACTCAAGAATCTCCTCACGTATTTGATTCACATACTTTCTAATATTCTGATCCCTTAGCGACTGGCAGCGATTAAGCTCGGCGTATAAAGCATCGAAGGAGCTCTGTGTGTATTGCGTGTAGCGATTAAATTTCTTCCTTGTATTGGGGCTCGTCTCCAAACGATCCCACAGCTTTTGCAGTTTTGCCTTCATATCATTAATTTTTTCATGAACCTCCTGCACCTGTCTTCCGTAGCACTCATGCAATCTAGCCAAACTCATAAACGTTTCCTTATTCAGTTTTATTTCTTTAGGATTAAGTAACCGATCTTCCGTCTCTTTTGTCACCTGGCGTTCCAATGTTTGCAAGTAATCTTTAATCTCATGTCGCATTACCGACATTTTGTTGAGGCGCTCTAAGCGTTCCTCTTTCAATTTCTCCAAATAATGTTTAAAATCTTGTATTTCTTCAGTCGTGGGCAACGGATCAGCTATCAAAGGACGCAGAGGTTCATCCAGCTCTTCACATAATGAATTCTGCTCCAGCAACAACTCGTAGATTTCTTCCTTCCTCTGCCGTAAACAGTCGCGCAGCTTTTCCAGATAGTTGCTCAAATCCATTTGCACAACGAGTAGCGGTACATCTTCTCTGGTCTTTACGCTCAAATCTATATTAAGCATTCGCTTTAGATTCACAGCTTCCACTTTAAGTTTATTGATCTCATTAATAACGAATTCCTCCTTTTCCTTTGATTCGGTAACCAAGTCTTCATAGATATTCATCAAATGAGCAGACAGTTTTTCTAAATTTTCCGTACAAATCTCAGTATCGAATATTCTAGTCCATATTTTTAGAAGCTTATCCACATATTTTTCAGTGAGTTGCTGCAATTGCAGCCTTTTATCCTTGAACATATCCGAAGCTGTATTCATATTTGTTTTCTGAAATTATATTTTTTAGTTCAAACTTCAGTATCAAATAAAAGGCGCAAACTAGCCTACTTCGACATTTTTTACAAAGCAGCATTGCCAGGTAGTGACAGTTATCAAGTAACCACCATTAAAAGATTGTACATGTCATTCATGCCTAAAATTGCACAATCATTCGCTCTCTCTGCTCAAACTGAATGTTACATACATACATGTTTTGAGAATAGTACTAACTCTACTTTGACTATTCTTTTTAATGATGTCAAGTGAAATTAGCTTCTTAATATGAATAATTTAAATTTGTTTCTATATATTGAATATATCCCTCTTATATTGGATGGCCTATAAACAAACTGATTGGCTAATTACTAAACTAAGGCATACTGGTTTTAAAAGATAGTTGTCAGAATATACTGTAGTCTCTATATCGACGGGGTAAAAAGCTTTACACTATTTAAGTGTTGGTGGTACATAATTTTGAGAATAGAACACGTAATGTTTTTCATGGCAACATTTTCTTTATTGAATAGAACGTCAATATTATAAAACTTAGTACAAGTGCAGAATGAAAGCAGAATTTTTTTTAAAAATAGAATAAGTATTGCATACTTTTGTGTAATTTGAAACAAATTAAATTTATATTTAACATCATAAATTTTTAGTTTGTATTATTCTTCTAGAATTTGTCATAGTTTAATTCTGAACAGATTCTGAAAAGATGAAAAACTATTAATTTTTCAATTATAAAATAAAGAATATTAAGATAATCAACATGCAAAAAATTTTAGTGCATGCCTATATTTAATGCTTCATTAATATAGTGTAATTAGGTATATACTCGTACATATATGTACGCAAAAATATTTCTGCTTGCAAAATATATTTTCCCATAGAGAGATTTCGGCATAGAAGTTGTCGACAAATAATAAGGTAAATTACATCAATTTAAGTATTAATTTATTTATTTATTTATTTATTCGATAAGTATGAGTACAATAAAGGTTCTTATATCACCTTATATTAATTGCACGTAGTAGAACATGTTAGAAGTTATATACCAGATACTATGGCTTATATGGTAATTAATAAAGTAAATAATAATAATAATAAATTCAAGAGTAATATATAAATTCCAGTGTAACTGGCGTATAATTCAAATAAACAGGCGAAATAAGTTTGATTATCCCTAGATTATAATTTTAAGTATGTGGTTTATAAATGTAATTCATCCGTGCGCGATACCCTTCACCATGCCGCCACACACCCATAAGAGAAATGTGGAATGATAAGAGCCTTGACCAGGGACTTTGACAGGCAGAAGATGTTTGATAAGATATAGTCTTCTGAGCACAAGGAAACACTTTTTACAGATATGCGAAACTTGTTTGTCCCATGTGAGGTCCTGGCTGATGTACATACCTAAACCTTTAGCATTCATCACCCAGGGGATCGAGACTCCTTCATGGGAGATTAATGGCAACGATTGCAAAGCACGGTTGTACACAACCATAGCATTAGTTTTCTGTGTGGATGAGATTGTTAGTTCAAGCCCATTCGGAAACCGCCTTGAGATCTGCATTCAACCTTTCTACACCGTCTCTGATAGTTTGCTGGAGAGTAAAAGATGAACATCATCCGCAAACATATATACTAGCGAGTTGGATACGACCAAAGGAAGATCATTTATATACAATATAAAGAGAATTGGTCCGAGTATCGATCCTTGTGCAACTCCGCTATTTGTTGGCAGAAAGCTGGAGGTGAATTATGCTAGAACTTGCACTTTAGTCTTTACAATATTACATTTTCATATACAATATGTTTTGTAAAAATTTTAAAATTTGCACTGACTTGATTTTCTAAGATTTTAGTATGGCAATGATATACGTGTTAAAAAATAGTTATTATATGTTCGATATTCAAGAATCGATTATTAACTATCGGCATTTATGCACCGCGTTCAGTCAAAATTCCAAATATAACCGAACATTTCGATAGCGCAGAGTTAATATATTTTGAATAGGTTTTTATATTAAATACGATATTTAAATCATAGTTAATAACTGTAGTAAGTAAACAAAATGGCTGATTTTTATAAACAAAAGAATTTGGAAATGCAGAATCTCACGGAAAAATATGTGTCGGAATTGGTACAAATCTGGCGGAGAATTTTCGATAAGACTGTTTGTATTGAAAATTTAGAAAAACTGGTGGAGCATGCAACAAACTTTTATGAAGATTTGGTTACCGAGTCGAAGGAAAAAGAAGAATACGTACGGAATGAGATTGAAGAGCTTAAGAAAGAGGCCGAAAACTTGCGACGATTACTTAAGGTAGACATAAGTATAAAAACGAGGGAGGACGCTCCGTTGCTTGTTTTGCAGTCTGAGCTGGACAATAGTTTAGCGGAACTTCGCGAAACTTTACGCTTGCGTAAAGATCAAATTTATGAATTACTTTTGGAACAGGAAACTCTGTGCGAAGAGTTGGCAGAGCTGCCACGTCCTCTTCTGGCTGATCCCTTGCCTACAGAGGACGAGATACAGGCGTTCAGGCAGCATTTAGACAGACTAAAAGAAGAACGCATCGAACGTCTTAGTAAAGTCTCAAAAATGCGTAGAGAAATCAAAAATTGTTTAAGCACATTGGAGTATAAAGTGTCGAGTGAAGCTGAAGATCGCTTGCTTAATCAAAGGGAAATAAAGTTGAGCAAAGAAACTCTGATCGGTTTGAACAGAATGCTTAAATGCTACTCGAATCAAGTGCAAGAAGTGCGCGAGAAAATAGATGATATGAAGGACAAGCTCAAAACGTTGTGGGATCGTTTAGACACAAGTCCCAAAACAAGAAACAAGTTCATGCGATACACTCAGTACACACAGAGTACATTCGACGCATTCTATGCCGAGCTTAATCGCTGCAAGGCGCTCAAGAGCCAGAATATTAAAACGTTTGTGAACGAGATACGCAAAGAGATCATTCAGTGGTGGGATAAGACGTTAAAATCGGAAGTTGAGCGCAGTCGTTTTACAAACTTCAACAGCAATTGCTACACTGACGATTTGTTGGTGTTACACGAAATGGAGCTGGAGGACTTGAAACTATATTACGAGAGCAACAAGCAAATCTTTGAACTTTACGAAAAAAGAAAAATGTTATGGGATCGGATGCTGGCTTTGGAGGTGAAGGCCACTGATCCGGCTCGGTACAACAACCGCGGAGGACAGCTGCTGAAGGAGGAGAAGGAACGCAGAATGATTGCTACCAAGCTGCCTAAAATAGAGGAACAAATAACTGTGTTGGTGAAACAGTTCGAGGAACGCGAACAGAAGGAATTCTTGGTGTATGGTGAGAACATACTCGATATCATGGCCATGGAATGGGAACAGAAACGGCAGGCCAAAGAACAACTAACTAGTGCTCGCAAACAGGCACAGACACCGCACTCGAAATCAGTGTTGACTCGCACTCCGATGTCGGCCAGAAATGTGTCGACAGCCTCAATACGTAAAGTCCCAACCGCAGCAGTGTCCAATCAATCGTCGGCTTCAGGGGCTACAAAGCGAAAATTAAATCCAGCCGACAAAGGGGCCGTAACAGTTGGAGCGAAGCGCAGTTTAATGTATGCCATAAACAGTCCAAGCATGTTTTTAAAGCCGACCAATACAGCTGTGCGAACGCCTTTTAAATCACCACTCAAGAAAACCCAGCTGATGGTCGGTGCTCTACGTCGCAGGTCCGGCCATCGCAACAGCGGCACCGGAAAGAAGCGTCGATCCGTCCATAAAACCAGTGCAAGCGCACGTTCGCATGCTGTGGCAACGAAAAGAAACGACAATAACCCAGACGATACTTATGACTCGTTTGAAAAATTTATAGAGCCTGCTGCACGTTCTTCCATTAAACCGAGCTGCTCCTTCAGCACGGCCAGTTCACATTCTGCCAAACACATGGTCATTTCAGATTTGGAGAACATTTGTCCACGCACGCTGCAGCAGCACACATCGAAAACACCACCAAGAAACTTGCATTCGCCCGGCATAAGCAGCAGTCGCAAGCTGACTACGAAAAACTTACCAATTATAATTTAAGTTCGTATTTTTATGGTGTTATTTATTTTGTACAATTAATGTTCAACATGTGTCTTCATTTTAAATATTTTAATCATTTGTCTGGTTTCGGTGTTATATATAATAATATACAAATATACAATGTAATATGTATTGTAATATATGATAAATTAAAACTCAATAAAAAGATTGCATTACAGATGTCTTATATTGAATTAATATAAATAGTGGATATAAATTGAAAGCCTAGATATTTCTAATATGAAATATAAATGAAGAATTTTCAAAATCTTGAGGCTATTTTAAGACAGTTTATTTTTTACCGATTGTTTTTTATTACTATATACTAAAAATAAGATTAGTTTTTAAATAGAATTTGCAGCTACTTGCTGGATTTCTTATAATTAACTATAGTTCCGTAGACTAGTGGGAAAACATCGGTTTCTAACTGCAGGTTCATATTTACAGGCAACTTGGCTTCCACGACTTTCTTGCCTAGCAACTCGAAGAACACCATAGTGCTGTTTTTTGTCTCGGTCTTTTCGTAAAGCTTTTAATCAATTTAAATTTGAAATTTGTGAAACTTCATTTTATAACCTTTCCTGGAGTAATTTGCTTTCTTTTCGAGTTTCCGAATAAATTTTTATAGGCAGAAATTGGACTAATTTTAGTTTTCACTAAAAAAAATTTTGAAGTTTTTTTTTTTTTTAAATAATTAATTAAGAAGTAACTGTAATTTAAAAAAAAAAAATAAAAATGCATAAAATATATAAATTTTATGAACAACATTAAATTCTTTCTTGCGCGATTTGAACCGGCACCATTTTTAGTAATGAAAGAATAACAGCAGTTTAACTCATTCAGCCACCACAGCTCACATAAAAAAAAAAAATTTTTCCTGTTTATATTCTGTGAAGGTAAAACCGGATCCGAAAACTTTCATTTCCGGTCTCTAAATTTTAATTTCCGGCTAATCCTCATCCATTGAGTAGCAAAGATTTTCGCCTCGCCATCTAGCGGGTGCTAGCCTTACAGCATGATACGGAAATAGAAAAAATGTAAATATACAACATATTGTAAATATTGGCTGTATTTTTTTAATGAATTGAACTTCGCCAAAGAAATGACATTTATTCAGATTTTACCGAAGTCTTTATAGGAAGTCTTTATTTGAAGATTCGCCCTTTTTTTAAATGTAACCAAGTTCACGCCTTCCAAACAAGACTGAAAACCAATTTTGTTTGGAGACCTGTACCTATTAACATATGTATAGACACATTAATTAACATTAACATAACATACAATTAAAAATAAATGAAACATAAAACTAACTATTATTCAGTTAAGTTTCTTTTTTATTGCCAATGGCTGAGAAGATATGTACGGAACTTATCGAACGATAACATTTCGCATACAAAACATCAAAGAACAGCCTATGTTTACAGCCTAGAACAGTTATGTCTGCATTCGTCAATTTTGGTTGCGACTTTTGACAGATTATGCAATGAAGTTGGATACGACTTTTAGTTTAATGAAATTTCCTCGTCATTTCAATGAAGTGCATAGTGGTCATTAAAAAACGCAGCAACGGATATATAGTTACTAATCGAAGTTAATAACCAGTCTTTTAAACTTAACCCTCATTAGCATTGGTGTCAAAAATGACACCTTTTTAGTGAATAAAATGTTTTAACTTTTTTTTCATAAATTGTAGTAACCCGAAATACCATAACTTTACTTTTTTCTTTAAAATCTACCTTTTATTTCACATCATGTATATATTTATTTGGTGTTACAGTGTAGTTTTTGACAGCAAGTACTAATTTAGCCCATAATATTTTGTGCTAATAAGGGTTAAGGAGGTAAGTACTCGGTTCTTTTATGTACAATATATGGAAGTTTCTAATAGAAAGTCAAATAAAAAGTATGTATCACCCTCTTGTATTATTATTTTTAAGGGAACAGCAAATCAGAAACATTTGACACTAGCAAATGTCATTGGGAAACAAAGTGTTTTTCGCTGCAGAAAGGACATTATTCCCTCTTAATAAAGTTTTAACATTTTAAACATTAAAATATAAGCGTAATGCAGAAAAAACGTATCAATACTAACACGATACTGGACAAAATCCACCGTGGCTTTGTCTACACATGCATTGGAGTCACATTGTACGGAACTATGCTACTGGGCTTGCGTGTCCATCGGTACCTTACTGTAATAAGACCTGCAAGACAACAGGAAGAACTGAAAATGATTGAAGAAGGATCACTTGATAAAGCGCCTGAATTGAAATATTGACGAATAGTTAATATTGAATATTGTACATAGTTGGTTTAATTGTTATTACGTTAGGAAGAAATAAAATGTACAAGAAAGATGTTCTCTAGATAATATGGAACATAAGAAAGTGTAATGATAGGGTAGTCGAATTACTAATGAAAGTCAAGTGATGAAGTGCAACTTGGAATGCTAGATCAGTACTTCAATTTTCATTGAATTTAAAATATTTCAATTTCGTATATCTTGTAAATGTAGTACAAATAAGAATGCGAGATTCTTTTACACTATAAAGATCAACATTAGCATGATGAAATACAATTAAATTTATATTAAACAATATTATATTACAATATAATTAAGGTAGCGGATTCAGCTAACAATAATAAATAATACGCAATTGTGTTAGTACGTTATCAAGTTAAACGGAATAGTATAGTGCCAGTGAAGTAAGTATGATCAAAAGAGAAAACAGGAAAACAAATTAAAAATATAAAAAGTAAGAGAAAACAGATCATCTAAAGGTATTATAACTCTCTTTTAAAACTCTTATCCATCGAGACACTCATTCCACACTCGTATGGCATTGATGGAAAATAAGTTAGATGTATTACATGATTAACTTCTGGGAACAATCAAAGGACGATTGCGTTCATACATGGTAGATCGCAAATTCTCATATAGGTAAAATTGAAATATGAACAATTTTCCTTACATATATTATCATAAAAAATAAATCCTTAAAGAAATGGACTAAATATATCTAATATTATTTAAATTGGTCTCCTTTCTTTTAAAAAACAAAATGTTCTTTTTTTTGTAAATAAAGATTTTTACAGGTGGCAACAAATTTTATTTTGATCCTTTGATAGATGTCAAAAGTTAATTTGCTTCTCTTTTCGTATGATTCTGTTTTATTTCAGCGCGTTCTATTGTTTTTCATGTCGTTTTTCGTAATTTTACTTCACTTCAGGCTGTGTTGCCGTTTATCGTTCTTTTGCGACAAATAACAATATTCGCATCAACGCTTACAAAAATGTCGGGCTTAAATTTAACCGTACGCGTTCATCCTGTGGTGCTCTTTCAAGTTGTTGATGCTTACGAGCGGCGTAATGCAGACTCTCATCGTGTGATTGGAACACTTTTGGGTAAAACTGAGTTTTTACCGAAACTGCAACTCTTGGGTGTGATGCACTAACACGTTTACACCATTTTTGTAGGTTCTGTAGACAAAGGAGTCGTTGAGGTGACCAACTGCTTCTGTGTGCCACACAAGGAACACGATGATCAGGTTGAAGCTGAACTTAGTTATGCGTTGGATCTCTACGATCTAAATCGTAAAGTTAATTCGAACGAGAATGTTGTTGGTGAGTTAATCCAACATAACCTCACTTTCGAGTGTGCTGTTTTCTATTAGCCGTTGGATGCCAGCACAGAGAGACAATATATATTTTAATGATCGTTTTTATTAATCCTTTTCAGGTTGGTGGGCCACTGGAAACGAGGTGACCAATCACAGTTCGGTTATACACGAATACTATGCACGTGAGTGCAACAATCCAGTGCATTTAACAGTCGATACCTCCCTACACGGCGGTCGAATGGGCCTCAAAGCATACGTCTGCATACAATTGGGTGTTCCCGGCGGAAAGACTGGCTGCATGTTTACGCCAATTCCAGTAGAGGTTACCTGTTACGAACCCGAGGCTTTCGGTCTGAAGTTGCTTCAGAAAACAATCGGCGTTGCATCTCCGCATCGCCCAAAGACTGTATCGCCAATGTTGGATCTTGCTCAGATCTCTGAAGCATCTCAGAAATTGCAGGGTCTGCTAGATCTGATACTGAAGTATGTTGAGGATGTAATTGCACACAAGCAGCCTCCAGATAACGCTGTTGGTCGCCAACTATTGGATTTAATTCATTCAGTACCGCATATGAGTCCAGAGCAATTCACCCAGATGTTCAACGCAAATATCCGTGATTTGCTGATGGTTATCACGCTCTCACAATTGATTAAAACACAGCTGCAACTCAACGAGAAACTTACATTTTTGCCAACGAACTAAAAGATCTGGGAAGAGGACATCGATTAGATGTCCGCAATACAATTGGCAATTGATTATCGTTGTAATTCTATAAAAGGAAAAATAAACATTTTTAGAATTAAAAATACTCGTAGAACATCAATCACTCTTGACCAAGATATAAATTACAGTACGATGTTTAAAAATTTTGATGAAATTTGAAAATTTTTATATCGAATCTAGGATTTCTTTTTATTTTTATTTATAATATCCACGTCAATGTCGAATCCAACAAACGTCAGCAAATGTCAGAGTGCAAACAGCTGACTTCTTGATTCAGAGTCATGATAAAAATACACCTGTAACTTCATGGACTGGCTTTGATATTTAGTCAGTAATTCAGTACTGTTCCAAAATATTTTATCGTATTCAGAACCAGAGATTATCTCTGTTCAGAACCTAAACAAGAAAAAATGGAAGGTAACACATGAGGATTAAATATAACACTAAAAAGCTATATATATCAAATATATTTAAGTAACGCTCTAGTGTCGACTTACATTTTCAACTCACAAGGACTTCCGGCTGCAAAGCAATACAACCTAACGCACTATCAGCAGCGTTTCAATTGGGACTGCGGCATCTCCTGCGTGTTGATGATTTTGTCCACTACACAGCGTGAAGAGTTCTTGCAAAACTTCCAACAAATCTGTGAAGACGAGGGCTTTGGATCGAGCACTTGGACCATCGACTTGTGTTATATTCTTAGACGGTTCCGAGTGCATCATACATATTTTACTAAAACTCTTGGCGTCGATCCGAGCTATAGTCAGCATAGCTATTATACTCAAATTATAGGCAAGGATGAAAAACGAATTCTCAGAAAGTTTAAAGAGGCCAAGGAGCATGGATTACATGTGGAACAGCGTACGGTGGAGCTGCAGGTGCTGCTGCATCATCTTGCTCAGCACGGTCCGGTAATAGTGCTGACGAATGCATTGTTGCTGACGTGTGAGGTGTGCAAGCGCGATGTGCTGGACAAAATTGGGTAAGCTTACAGACAAATCTACATAAAGAGAACTTGCGTTTAGTTTTTTATTCTATACTTTTTCTAATCATGATGATATGTTAACTTAAAGTTGTTTCCCGTTTCTTGTTAAATATAAACAAACGCCGAAAAGTTATGCTGGACATTATGTGGTTTTATGTGGTTACGATTTAAAGGCACAAAAAATTTACTACCGCAATCCGGAAGTACACGATAAACGTATGTAGCAATCTATTATCTATTGTGTGTCTACATTTTGTTTCTAGTATATTTTGCCGCAGTAAGAATTCAATGTCGTACCTCTCTTTTCTAGATATATGTTACTGCTCCCTAAAAGCTATGGACGCCGCTCGTAAAGCGTACGGAACAGATGAAGATAGTATCTTCATATTTAACGAATTGTAAGGACGACGACTTACAACATTTGAATAGGAAAAACTTTTGTTCATATCTATGCAATTAAATGCATATATTTTGTTACAATTATGATTGTTAAATATTTAAATTTAGCTTAATGTATTTCTGACATTTCTGTGCATTTTTTCACTTATCTACATAGTTATGAGTATGAAAAGAATGTGATATTCAGTTCAAAGTTATTTTAGGGAAATGTATGATAAGAGAGGTCTGTATATTTGTATGAAGTATATTTTCTTACGACATGATGTTAAATATTGTATTAAATGTATGTATTTAAATGTGAATGTTCGTCCTATACACAAACATCTGCTTCCTTAAGGTTCACCTATGTGCCAAGCATGTCAGTCGTTACAGAACGTTATACATTTTAGATTTGCTGTTGTTAATTAAGATTAAGAATAAAATCATAGGAATCAAATTTACGAAACTGAGAAATGACACGTTAATTAAATAAGGAAACATAATAAATTGACTCTGAAATCTAACCAGTTGTAGATTTCATTCTCAAAAAAAGATTGATTAAAGGAAAAAACGGACCATGTTTGACTAGAAGAAATACAAATTAGTCGCCATTATGTAGGGTATAGTAATGCGTTTCAAGTCTTTTATGTATTAGACAACTTAATCTATAGCATAAAGTTACCTGTATTATCTTATCTCAATAAAGGAATTATAGAAAAAATAAAGTATTTTTTGTTTTATTTGTGCGAAAAAAAGTTAAATAATATTTCATTAGGATGTAAAAATAAAAGAAAATGAAATCTTCGTGAAGATTTCGTATAAGATGATATTTGATTTTGCTACGGAGTGTATAATGCAATATAACAGTAATGTTATATGTAATTTTTTATCAACATTTATTTTTATATGTTTAAAAAAGTACACAAAAATTTAAAATAAATTACCATAAAGAGTACATCAACAGTTTTGATTAGAAAATATTATAAATTATTGTCACTTAATTATTAAAATTAAATATTATATGAATACATACATATATTTATTTTATATATGTTAATACTTAACAGAAATACACACATAATACTGGATTTACAACTTACAATTTTACTCGAAATTTACATGCTAAATATAACCATATATAAATATATTTTTGGATAAATAGTAAGAGCAGGAAAATTAACTATTTTCCATTCCAAAGTTAAGCTTATTACAATGTAAAAATGTCAATGTAAGAAATTGCAATGCATTCCTTAATCCAATATTTTGTAAAGTAGCTGCAACTTTATATGTGGTGCTTCTACAGTTAGCACTGGCTTATTGAATTCATCTGTATATTTGCTATAATATTGTTCAGATAAGAGTTGGAATCCATTTGATTTGAGTATCTTTTGTGAAAAAATACCAGTGGCATCAGCTTTCATCAACTGTAAAAAGAAAGCAGTTCGAAATTTGCATTTCCTTTTCAATGCATTTCAAAGATAAAATGGCGATCACCTTGAAATCAAAAGCCTTTGCTAATGGTTCGCAACGTCCTACAAGTTGCTTGGCAATTCCTTGACCACGAAAGCGTGAATCCACTGACAGAATACGCACATCGAACGCTTTGTCCACATGGAATTTCTCAAATATATTTGCTTTAATATTGTGTGAATATAAAAGTTGAAAAATTTTCTTAAAATTCTCATCATCGATGAGCTCGAGTTTCTTCTGCGAACATTCAATATCGCCCGGATGCAGGACACCGTTGAGAATAACACCAGCGATCTATTAAACATATATACATATAAACATAAAATAGTAATCGTAGTAATAGTAATCAAGTAAATGTAATCACTTCACCTCGTCATGTGCATTCACTGCCATTAAACTCAAATTATCCTGTAATGTTTCGTAGCTGTGATGTTCAAGTTCTCGATTTCCACTTCCGTTGCGACACAATCCGGCAGCTTTATTCAGTGGCTCATCCGAGAAGAAAGAATGTCTTAAATGTTTAATAACATCATCGAAACGTTCCTCTGTTATTAGTTTGAATTCCATTTTCTTGGAAGCTGATAGAGTTGGAGAGAATTCAATAGAATCCTGAAGAAAGAAAGGAAGTAAGATTAAAAGAAATTGTGGGGGATATAATTATATGTACATACTATATGTATATAAAATTCACTTCGTCCTCGAGATCTCAGAACTCATCAAAGATTTTAAGTTAAAAAAAGAATTAATTTATATTGAATTTATTAGTAATTAATAGTTAGAAAAACTAACAATAATAAGCAATAATATAATCTCCTGTTCATGAGTTCAATTTCATAGCTTGTGAAAGTGAAAAATTCACACCATCTTAATTCATTACAATCGTTCATAAATAACTAATCTTCAAATTAAATTCTCAAATACAATTTTCAAACACAATCTATCTATCCAATAGAACGATAGACGATAAAATAATTCTTCTCTGCGGATTAAATAATAAACATTCGATCATAAAACATTCAATTAACATGCTGTCACATAAACCAATTATGACCAATCTTCCATTAGAGCAACAAACTTGTTGTGCCCGGTACAGTCCATGAAGTGGGGATGAAAATGCATATTTTCATCATGCGCATGGTGACACAATACAACTGATACGACATCCGAAAGAATTGACAACAGTTGGCTGAGAAAACTATTTTATTTGCTTTTCATATGCATCCAAAATTAGAACTTGAAAACCCTTTTAGTAGTGTTTTGAATACAATAGAAGAAACACTCCTTTAAAATGAATTTTAAATGTTATCTGGCATTAATTTACCAGAAACCAATAATTTTGTTTAATATAATATAATACATAATTTATAGTAAACACTTTTCTATTTTGTTTCCTCAAATATTTTTCCAAATATTATTGCTGGAGATTTAGTTACGGGGAGGATTCGATAAAGAAAATAGGACCTACCCTACGTTTTACAGCGTGTAGTGTATGCAATATTTAGTACATGTATGTATTTGTATTTAACAGTATTGTCGCCTTAAGTGTGTTCTCGTGTGCGCCTGTTTTTGAGTACTACATGTCCTTAAATGAAAGTGAAGTGCTTTTAGAGTAACGCAAAAGAATGTGTGTGTGTGTACCTAATCGTGGTTACTACGATATACAATATTGTACAGTGGAGCTATGTACAATACATGCTTTACATGGTATTCATATAAAAAATACTATATAACAATTGCAAAAATCATCATCATTCTATGTGATTTATGATTTAAACAGATAAAATTAATAGCAATACATATGTACAATGTACATACATATAAAATACGAATTCAGTTGTAAAGGGTGGAGCATCGCCTGATTTCTTTTTGGATTATTTAATGGAATGGAAAATAATTATTTAAATAAATTAATTCAAAAAGAAACCAGCTAATGGGGCACCCTATAGTAGAGTTTAGAGTCAAACTATTGCGATAAGGGCGATAAAGGAAGCATATATGTACTATGTATATAATCGTACATAGATTATCTTCTATTTTACTTTACATTAAAATAATAAACCACAGTCCTGATTATGTCAACTAATGATGACAGAATCAATCCATATAATCGAAAAATTCATGTGTTTGAGAGTTGCAAAGGTTTATCAATGCTTAAGGAGAAAAACAAACACCAAATAATAAATTAAAAAAGAAAGAAATAATAGGTATATAAAAGGATTGGTAAAGAACAGTTCAATATATACCTTTTTCTTGTTTGCTGTGTCAGTTTGAATATTGGGATAATTCATAAAAATCGGAGCGTAATATAATCAAGATCATGGTGTATTTTTATTATCCTTTAATTTAATAAATGTTCTAATAATATAGTATGTACATGTTTAACATAACGTATATAATTAAATGTTTTTGTATCTCTGTCGAGATTATGATTCCTTTAAAATCACCACATCATCGCCATATTTATCAAGTTTTATTACAGTCGTTTATTATACACACACACACAAATTCCTTCACAGGACTCACTGGAATAATTTCAATGCTGCTTTAATCCTATTACGGCATAAATTCAATTATTTAAAAAGCTTTAAGGATGGTTGAAGCTGTTTAATTAGGATTCTCCAAACTAGGGTAAGGACTTGTTTAATAAGGAGACAGGGAGAGAGCGAAATGCCTGTAGTACATTTTTACTATTCTATATTTATACGAAATTTAATCTTACGTAGTTAAATTACACTAATAAAATAAACAAACTTTATTGACATACTTCTTTGCAATTTCCTATAAATGTTTAATTAATTAATTCTTCAATTAAATCCAATTATTTCAATTTTCATTTTGTTTATAAAAAGCAACTATTAAACTCCTTTCATTGAGTTCTTTTCTTTGTTTAAGTTATATTTTCCTTAAATTATTCTGTTCTATTTAAGTTTTAGTTGTATGCGTTCCAAGCATTGAATGGTGACTGTTTTCCTCCACGCTGCGTTACTCCATGATTTTTCTTTCTTAATGTCAACATAGTTTCTTCATATTGTGTATGTACGTGTTTTTATGACTGATTCACCCCCGCCCCCTCCCGCCAACAACTCAGCTCACAGCTCCCACAACCCAGCGGCTAATGCTACCAAATGTTTGTGTGTGTGTGTATATGTGCATGTATGACTTGGAGCAAATATTATAGTACGAGTAGGAATGTTATTTTTATCCTTTTCAAACTGATGGAGACTGGAGGTGGGTGTATGTATGCTTTGTTTTTGTTTCTGTTGGGAGCTGAAGTGAGGTTATGTAGAGCTTTGAAAAAGTAATACGTTTTTTTTAATTCAAATAATCGGTTTTATTTTAATGATATTTTATTATCTTTCGGTTTTATATGCATGAGTAAATCTGAATAATTTTCACTTTTTGGTTCACAAGGATTCTATGGCGACTCTCTCAAAAGCGAATTCAGTTCATTTCCAAACATTTTTGCAATAAGAGGCGACAAAAGACTGGGGCGTGTGGGTTGAGTCCCGGAGTCGCTAAATTTCCTCCCGTTTCGGCGGGAGGGACCATTTCCTAAAAACGCGACTTAAAATCGGTACAAAAAGTTCAGAAAATAACGGTAATACCTCCGTTATTACATTCACCTAATTATCACTTTTAAGAATATTTGATGTTTGTATAAATGTTCTTTCTTACCTTTTCGCAAAAATGGTTGAATTGACTTTTCTTAAAAAGTTTAAATTTTTAGAATTTAGCTTTTCCATGGAAACACGATGGAAACAGAAGAATGAATGGACGATTCAAATTGTAACGAAACGTTTTATTTACGACGCCATCTCAATTGGAAAGCTTGAATTTTTTTATAAAAAGCTTTCCTTTTCTTTAATCTACTCTCTAAATACTAATAAATATATTCAATGAGACTGCGTAATAATTTCAGAGAAGAAGAACGTTTAATAAAGGACATCAAAAATATTTAGCCCCAATTTGTTTTATGCTGTGCCATAAATATTTCACTGTCATTAGATTTCGTTCCATTAGGGTTGGAAAATAACATCTGAATTTGGAATTCTTGATGGAATTTAGGATTTTGATGGAAATTTAATTAATTTTCATGACATGTTTGCAGGAAATATATACACCAAACGTAGAAATAGGTACATATGTACATAAAACTAAATTTTTTCCTATACCATTTTAAAACAAGGAAAAAATAAAAATGCTAAAAGTTTTCTAAACTGTCACAAATATATTTATTGTGTTAATGTAATTTCTTTTCTTAATATTTTATGTAGAATTATTTATTGAATTTAATCTACTTAACTGTGCCGAAAATAAAATATTCAATATCGATATAGAAGTGCCCAGATATAGCAGTTGCATAGAATATTTCTACTTATTACCAATAGATGGCAACATGTGGCTCTTGATGTTCTTAAAAATTGACATTTCCCATCTAAATTTGCTAGCACCCGCTAGATGGCGAAGGCGAAAATCTTGGCTACTCAATGGATAATGACTAGCCGGAAATGAAAATTTACAGGAAAAATTTTTTTTTTTATGTGAGGTGTGGTGGCCGAATGAGTTATTACTGCTGTTATTCTTTCATTATTAAAAATGGTGCCGGTTCAAATCGCAAGAAAGAATTTACTGTTGTTCATCAAATTTATATATTTTATGCATTTTTAATTTTTTTAAATTACAGTTACTTCTTAATTAATAATTTAAAAAAAGAAATAATTATCAAAATTTTTTTTGATAAAAACTAAAATTAGTCCAATAAATCAAATTAGAATTTTTTTTTGTATCGGGTATTTATACAACAAGCAAACAATTCTAGCCTTTAATTCAAAGTCGAACAAGAAAAAATAATTACATAATTGAAAACTGCCTCATTTTTACCTTTAATTAAAAAAAAAAATTTAATTTTTCTTTGTCTTATTGCAAAAATATACAATAAATAGAATATAAATAGAAAACCACAGAATAAGAAGTAAATGGTAAAAAAAAAGTGTAATGCGAAATGCTGCCACAAGCGTTCTTTCCAGCTCAGCAATGGTACCGGGGAAAATTTAAAAAGAATTTTTTCTATTCAATAATTTTATCTTAATAAAATCTCTAATCTATATCTATATATATAAAAATGAGTTGCCCTATGTTCGTGATTTTATAACTCGAGAACCACTCAACCGATTTTCAAACGAGTACATGCGTTGGAAAGGTCTACTTTCACTGATGGTTTATAAAAAAAAAAACATCGAAAAATTTCTACGAATACAAGTTTGCGGAATAAATTTAGAATTTCCTGTATTTTCACACGGTCAACTGTATGTTGCATGTTCACGTGTTGGGAAGCCGTCGTCTTTATTCATTTTTTGTGAAAATGGCAATACTAAAAATGTCGTTTACCACCAAGCTCTGCAATAAATTTTTTTCTTTTTGATGTTCTCACTTTAAAAAATTTATATTATTTTGCACTTCTTTTTCAGGAAAATGTCTATTCTTTCTAGAAAATTTAATTTTTAATACAAAGACGTAAACGTATGTTATTGTATTGTCCAGCAACGCGGGCAGGGTTACTCTAGTGTATATATAAAAATAAGTTGTCCTATGTTCGTGATTTTATAACTCGAGAACCACTCAACCGATTTTCAAACGAGTACATGCGTTGGAAAGGTCTATTTTCACTGATGGTTTATAAAAAAAAAACATCGAAAAATTTCTACGAATATGCGTTATACGCGCACTTTTATGATGGTGTGTTTTTCCTATATAAAAAGTATTTTTTTTCTTATGCGAATTACATTTTGTCGGTATAAGGCTCTGCTTGCTCGCGTCATTTGACTTATTTAATTTCTGTGTGTATATTGATTGTCATTTAAGTTTACAGTGCGAGCATTGATATTTTTTAATTATTGATTTGTAATCTTTCACTTAAAATTACAATTGAAAATCGGATTTACAATCATTATGATTCGTAATAAAAATCCACCAAAATTATACAACGGAACAAGACTTGCGGTCAACAAATTAATGAATTATGTAATTGAAGCAACAATTTGAAATGGAAAATTCAAAGGCGAAGATGTTTTAATACCACGGATCCCAATGATATGCCATTTCAATTTCAATGATTACAGTTTCCCGTTCGTTTGGCTTTTAATGACTATTAATAAAGCTCAAGGCCAGTCGTTGCAAGTTTGCGGAATAAATTTAGAATTTCCTGTATTTTCACACGGTCAACTGTATGTTGCATATTCACGTGTTGGGAACGTCGTCTTTATTAATTTTTTGTGAAAATGGCAATACTAAAAATGTTGTTTACCACCAAGCTCTGCAATAATTTTTTTCCTTTTTGATGTTCTCACTTTAAAAAATTTATATTATTTTGCACATCTTTTTCAGGAAAATGTCTATTCTTTCTAGAAAATTTAATTTTTAATACAAAGACGTAAACGTATGTTATTGTATTGTCCAGCAACGCGGGCAGGGTTACTCTAGTTAACTTATAAATTATCGAATTATAATTTCTGTAAAAATTTACAGAATTTCACTTTCGCAATCGTCATTCAGCATGACAGCAGGTCATTTCCGTTGTTGTCTTTACAGCATAATATTTCTTGTTGATGTCGATTCTACAGTAAGTTAAAAATACCCACATCACTTTAATTTATGTCCACATTGGAAAACGAAACTTCGTAAGGTGGCAACACTTTAGCAAAAATTTAGATGAATTTGCTCACATGACACATTTGCTGACAGTCATAAGACACTGTCAGCTGACCAACTGAAGTTTTCCTTCGTGTACATTTTGGTGTTTGTGCAATATTTTCACATTAGAAAAGATTGCAATCTTTTCTTAAAAACTAAAAAAGGGTAAAATCTTTATAGAAACTACACGAAAATGTCTGGCAAGGACAGGCTTCCGATCTTTCCATCCCGTGGGTAAGTCCAACCAAAACCTAAATTCTCGGTTCCTCGAAGACCTTGTACAGTGGGCATATTTGACTTCTAACGTTCTCCACTTTTTTTCGCTTAAATTTTTTGATCCAGTGCTCAAATGCTGATGAAGTCACGTCTAGCTGGGGCACAGAAAGGTCATGGTTTGCTTAAGAAGAAGGCGGATGCGCTTCAGATGCGTTTTCGTATGATTTTGGGTAAAATCATCGAGGTGAGTGCTGAAGAGTGAGAGAGAATGAATGAATCGATCGTCAGGCTTGATCAGTGTATGGCAAAGGATTCAATTAAAAACAAATACAAATTCCTATCTTAAGTACGACTTTAAATAAAAAACGTACTTTAAGCTGAATAGATTGTTGAATAATTAAACAATTTTTATGCTTACTATAGCATTATTTAAAGTATATAAATAAACTTTGTTACATTTTTCTTTAATTTTTAGACTAAAACTCTTATGGGTGAAGTAATGAAAGAAGCTGCCTTTTCGCTGGCGGAAGCTAAATTCACCACCGGCGACTTCAATCAGGTTGTGCTGCAAAATGTTACGAAAGCACAAATTAAGATTCGAACAAAGAAGGATAACGTTGCTGGCGTCACTCTGCCTGTTTTCGAATCATATCAGGATGGTGCCGACACTTATGAGCTAGCTGGTTTGGCTCGAGGAGGTCAGCAATTGGCCAAATTGAAGAAGAACTATCAGAGCGCTGTGAAGTTATTAGTTGAGTTAGCATCGTTGCAAACATCGTTCGTTACTCTTGATGAGGTTATAAAAATCACAAATCGCAGAGTAAATGCCATTGAGCATGGTAAGAAATGGTTTAATAATAAATAATCTATGTATTTCAAAAAGATTCTTCTATCGATTGATTAGTTATCATTCCACGTATCGACCGTACGCTTTCTTACATCATCTCTGAACTTGATGAGTTGGAGCGCGAGGAATTCTATCGTTTAAAGAAGATTCAGGATAAAAAGCGCATCGCGCGAGCCAAAGCGGATGCCCGCAAAGCTATTCTCTTGGAAAAGGGCATTGATGTGCGTGCTCATGCTAACATACTCGATGAAGGCGATGATGATGTATTGTTTTAAATCTAAAGAGGTTCTAAAAAAATTCACATTACATACACTAATAAATAATATACCTAAATATAGTGTCGAGCAAAGTAGGTTTGGTTGCCAGTGCAACTGTTTTATGTTTCGGCTCAAGATATTTAATAGGAAAAATTACTTGTATACAACACACACATGTTAATAACCAAATGGATCATCGTTTCATGATATCCTTTTAAACAGTATTTCAATTTGAGAAATCTTTGGTTTCATTCGCTTGAATTTGCTTTATCTTATGTTTGATTCATAGTTTATCTGCTGGCTTAAACATTTCATGCGTATGTTTAAGAAGTTTATTCCAAATTTACAATAATTATAAATGAATATGTGGACGTTAATGTATGTGTATTCTATGTAATATATTTGAACAAACATATGCGAATTAAAAATGTTGTTAGTAATTATTTACAATAAATTGGTATTTGTGAACATACGTAAAAATAAAGTGAAAACTGCAGAAATCATTAATAAATCTTATGTTTTATTCCTTTGCATGAAAGAGGTTTTTATTATATGATATTTTAGAATTCATCGTAGTTTCTATTCAACTTACGCATCGCAAATAAAAATATTAATGGTAAGTTTATAATTATAACAATAATAATAATTTAATAATCAGTTTCTCAGACAAATTTGTTAGCAATAGTAATATTTTTGTTGTATAGTTTGTTTATTTATAAATATAGTTTAAAATTTATATTAAATGATGTAGTTCATTGTTTGCTTTCAAGGAAATAAAATATTCACTGGAATATCTGGTAATTAAATATTAAAAGAGTGTATATTTATTTATTTATCATATCCAACACCGATTATAATTATTAACAAATAATTATTTGTTTTAAATAACAAATGTATATAATGTAGAGTTTTTAAATCTTTTTAACTTAGATATGTATAAATTCACAGTTTTATGTAAGAATATAATTTCTCTTCTTAGAATCAAATAAAACGAAAGAGAATTAAAATTCATTTTAATCTAATTTTAAGTTACAGCAACAATAATAGAGAAAGAAAAACGTTTTCAAAACTCTTTCACTTCATGGAATCTAAAATAAAATATATATAAATAATTAGAAACAATATTAAAATAAAAAATTCAAATTCATACAAAATACATAATTTACAAAATCAGTCTTTAGATAGGTTAGGAAGAGCTTTTAAATTAAAAAAAAAAAATAAAAACTAGACTCTTTGATAAATTAAAAAAATACTGTAACTAAAAATAAGTAAAAACTAAAGTAAGTACAGTACAACCTCCTTAATCCGGACACTCGCTAATTCGGACTATCCAGTAATCCGGACATTTAAATTTTTCGGCCAGTTTAGAAATTTTTCCTCTATAGTCCGGACAAGTGTTCTTTTTTCTCAGTAAAATTTCTTCGTTATTTTACCGCTAGACAAAATAAGCATTGTGTGTGAGCAAGAATTAAAGAATGTGTAAAATATTTTAGTTTACTTGAGTTTGCGTGGAGTTAAGACGTAAATATGGCTCCCTTAAATAAACGACAACATAAAACATTAACGTTGGCAGAAAAGTGCAAAATATTGGATACAATTGATAGTGGAAAATCAATCAGACAAGTGGCAGTAATTGCTAACCAAAATATTGAAGAACTTTCTTTCTTCTTCTTTGGAGGAGTCTGAAAATGCTCAAAACAAAGTCTCACATAAAGAGGCAAGTGAACTGTTTTCAAAAGCTATTTTATGGGCTGAACAAACTAAAGCGACAGATAAGGATATTTTATTTTTAAAAGAATTTAAAAATAAAGCTGACAAATTACATAAAGATAGATACATGTATTCAAACAAAAATAAATTCTTATTTTTCAAAATGAATATTTTCGGTCACTTTTAGTATGTTCCTCTATGTTTCTGCAAATTAATTAAATACAAATGAATTCTTATGAGTACTTATGTTTCTTTTCAGTAATAAAAATAAATAATATATATGTACAAATATGTATTGCGTTTAAAATTTAATTTTAACTCTAGTCCGGACGATCCACTAATCCGGACAGATGCTGGAACTATATCTGTCCGGATTAGGGAGGTTGTACTGTACTTATGTATAACAAAAAGTAACAGCTTCCTTTTAAACGTTATTGTAAACCCTAGTAGACCCGGCCATAGGGTAACGTATTCGGATAATAAGGTATAAATAGCTTGCTGCCAAATCTTGCTGAATGCGCAGATTCGCTGCTGTAAGAAAATGTAAATTATTTATCGTGAAATGTTTTAATAATAAAAATGTAATCAATTCGAAGCGCTCAACTTACCTGGAAGAGAACATGGAAGTGCAAATCTCCGGCCGGGTTCTGTGACTGGTAGAACTACAGCCAGTCAGCACCGAGCGGCGTCTGGAACGTATTAGCGAGCATATGGCCACAATGACGGCGATTACAAATATGAATCCGAGCACACAAAAAGACAGAGCTAATTTCGAGACGGACAGACATAGTGTACCGTCTGAGTGTAATGGCCGGATGTAGGGCGGATATTCTTCAACTACAAAAATATTAATAATTCATTTGTTTCATTGATATGAGCATCAAGTAAAAATAAAAGTTATAGATATTTTATATAGCTTTAGTTATTTAATATACTATAAATTGCATTTACCATAAATTATTTATAAATACACAGTATATAAAATTCAATTCCATCTATAATAAAGTCATATTGACTGTTCGATTATGTGACTTGACTCTGCTTTAATTAGTTTATACAATATTTATTTCTTTGTGAAAAAGTGGTGGGGGGGGTCTATGGAAAATGTTTAATTTCCAAAAGAGGGTACTTTAAAACAAGTTTTTTTTATATAGCACATAAAATTAAGCTGAAAATTTTATATCATACTAAACCACGGCTAATCAAGAGCCTCCGTGGCGCAATTGGTTAGCGCGTTCGGCTGTTAACCGAAAGGTTGGTGGTTCAAGCCCACCCGGGGGCGGCGATCTTCTTTTACTTTTTGCTTTTCTCTCTAGTTTTACCCCAGAATAAAGAGTATTTATTTACTTATATTATATATTTAATTATGATACTATTTATTCTGTGATTTGACTTAATTTAATGAGTGAACAGCCTTGTTGTTGTTTGTCTAAATATTGTGGACAAGTAACCATCCATGAACTGACTCACCACTCATGTTATAATGACGATCATATCGCAGACGATCGACTTCAATTTGTGGCGCTGTCACCGCCAAGGAGTTGAAGACCTCGATGCGTGCCAAATGCTCATCATTGGTTAAAATCAAATTCTCAGCGCTGCGGCAGTTAATCTAAAATAATAAATCAAAGAAGACAACAACAACAAATGAACAATTAAAAATCAGGGCCGATTAAAAATGAAAGTTTACATAATATTAGCAAATAAAGCGAGTATGTTTTCATCAAATTAATTAACGCGCCGCAAAAGCCACTTGAGCAGTTTGCTTTAAAGCACGCTCGGTTTTTGGAGCGCATGTTTTGCCAATATTTTTGCCAAGTTGCCTCAGCCGATGTTCAGTGGAGCGTAGTGTTGCTGTTGTTGTTGGTGGTTACAAGAAAACATTGCGAATTTAACGCTGTGTCTAAAGTTTCAAAGCAGATTCACTAAATTCATTCACTCTACGGTTTATGATTTTCATTTTCAGCCTTATTACCTGTGTGTGTCGTTGTGTTCATGGCAGGCTTAAATAATTTTAATTTATAAAAAAATTACAAAATAATTACACACCACGGAGTAGTGGGAGACTGACCAAAGCCGGGTTATTGACTGGCAGGGCGGAAGGGCGGAAGGGTTCGAAGTAAGATAAGATTCGATCATTTCGAATTAAATTGAACTCTGTGAAAATTCGGGGACTAACAACAACCGATCCTCATTCACCACGACTAAAATTCAATCAATTTGCTTGTTGCTTCTTTATTAACTTACATTGGGACATCGTCCTTTGCACAGCTGCACACCGCAGCTGACATGAAGCCTTTCGCGATCGGGAAATTTAAACGCCGGAAATGTAGCGGTAAAAGTCTTTTCTATTGGATCATTTTCGTGCTGCTTGGACCAACCTTCTTCGGCCGGCTTAAAGCCAGTATGTAAGGCAGGCATAACCTAAAAATGCAATGATTTAAAGAAAAGTATTAATTGAATGGAAAAATAAACATCATCATCGGATCAAATCCAAAGTCAATAGACCCTTCTAGTGAATAGACCCTTTTTAAAAAAGAAAAAAAAAGAGCTTTGATTACTTTTCGTCATCCTCCCCGACGGGGAATTGAACCCCGGT
The DNA here is from genome assembly GCA_949629155.1 of Myopa testacea. Taxonomy (NCBI): domain Eukaryota; kingdom Metazoa; phylum Arthropoda; class Insecta; order Diptera; family Conopidae; genus Myopa; species Myopa testacea. The sequence continues at coordinate 28,576,866 of OX451345.1, forward strand.
CTCCCGCGTGACAGGCGGGGATACTAACCACTATACTATCGAGGATGTTGCCTTTTCTGTCCTCAAAATTGATTTTATACCAAGGAGCAATTTCTCTGGTTGTGCTTACTAATTTTTAGAACATTTTACTCATATAAACTAATGGTTAAATATATGTAGATTAATGGTTAGCAAAACAAATTAAAATATGAATACTAAAGAACTTTTTATTTAAACGGTTTTGTAGAAGATACTAATAGTTAATTACTTCATTTAAAAAAGTCACCAAATTGCCAAGAATAACATGATAAACCCAATTATTGTATTTTCTAATTTGAAGTTTATTGTGAAAGTCATAATTAAAAACATATCATTGAAAGCCAAAGAACATCGGTGAAATCTTCTCTTCAAAACTTATATACACATTTTTCGATTAATTTGAGAACAAACTTTTGCGTAGAAGTTTTACTTTTCAGATTTTCGCGTTTTAATTGTTTTTGAATTGTATTGTGTCGCTCTTAAAACTCCCTTTCTTCTCATGACATTAAAAATATTTTATGCAAATTCTTTCGTTTACAACTTAAGCGAGTTTTTTTCCTTCAAATTTTATTTCTCTCTTCGCTCTCTTCTGCTTCACCCTCCTATTTTTCAACCTCTTCATTTTCCACGACTAATTTTTTAAACGTTAGAACCGCTGTTTTGTTTTTGTTGTCATGAGTGGTGTTTGTTTAAATTGTTTCACTAACTTTTAAACAATTTTTAAGTTTAGTCATTTCATTGTTTACCCGGAATAAGAAAGAATACGCGTAACGTTTCGAACGGGTTCGCTCCGCACACTTGGCTAACTTAAGAGGTCGTAATAATTAGCCACCAGAGTGAAACAGTTTTGGTCATTAGCATTTTGACACGATTTCTAGGGTTTTCCGTAGTAGCCATTGATATTGAAAATAGGTCAAAAGTATCTTGTAGAAAATATAAATTTATATACTCATTTAAATATCAAGGAATAAATGAATCGTATTCACAATAGGCATGTTTTGATATAAATATAGTATAGTAAGCAAGCGAGTTATTTTCTTATCGAGCTCACTTTGTGTTTCGTATTAATAAAATTTCTTGTTTTTCACATTCTAATATTTAGTGTTGTACTATTAAACGTATTAAATGTCTCCATGAACTTCAATGAACTTCCTCTTTAGTTGTTGTTTTTTTCCCAATAAAGTTTTCGGAATTTTCTTCACCTTCCATTGTGTTGTGTGCTCGCTCACACAATCGCTGAAGAATCTCATAACAACGTACTCAGTCTTTTGTGTATTTTTTGTCTTGTGAACGTCTTTTTTTGTGCGCTGCATTCATGTTTCCCATTCATCATTTTAAAGCCGCAATAATTTTATTATAATTATTTTATACTCATGCTTACGCCACGCATGTTATTTCATTATTACTTCAAGTTGTACGGCTGCATTAAATAAAACATTGAACTTGACACACGACGACGAGAGGTTTTGTGGGGTGTTGTTTATTGTTGTTGTCCATGGGAAGAATGGTTTTTTGTTGCATACCTTGTTGTCTTCTTCTTGCATATCTTGTTACTTGTTGTCTTTTAATTGTTTTTGTGTGAATGCTTTTTTTTTCAGTTCAAGTTCCATGTTAAGGAAATGGACAACACCAAAAAAACAAACAAACTTGGTGACAAATGCATAGCATGATCACTTGAGTTCAAAGTGTGTGTGTGTGTCCCAGCCTGTGAATAAACCCGACTCAACTCTTACCAAAGTGAATTACATTAACTATGAGTTATTTTGGTGTTACTTCGAGTTACTACAATTCCATCCTCTTTATTTGTTTCAGTAGTTCTTCTTCCACTTCCCCCCCACCCCTCCCCACTCCTCCCCACCATCTTCTTCTGCTTACATTCCGTATTTTCTGCCGATAGTTCACTCAACTTCAGTTAACATTTCAACAACATTTGTTTTTCCCTTGTTTTCATTTACGCTTCATATACTTGAATTTGAATTGATGTAGAAAATTTATTCAACAGCGAAAGTAAATAAATTTCACACACACATACAATGTTCACATGCGTGGATCTAGGGTTGAAGTATTTTACTAAATTATAAATTATATAGTATATAAGCTGTATAAAAAAGATGTCTCATTTACATAAGATGTGGAAGATGTGGAGGAAAATGCGAGTTAAATTATTTTCTCACCTGCTCATCAATCGGGCAGCCGCGTTCGTCCAACAACAGTTGCATGGATTCGCCGAGTCCGTCGAGCGCCGCACAGTCCACGACACGAACGCCCATCATCCCGGGCACGATTGCACGCACTGTTAAAGTCGTGGCCTGACCCACTTCAACAGCTCCATGGCCGTTGGGGCCACCCAATTCTAGCCAGATGCGAACGCGTGGTGTTGTTGTTGCTGATGCGGTGTCGTTGTCGGAGGTGGTAGAGGGTGCTGATGTAGTTGTTGCCTTCATTACTTCATCTTGTGTTGCTTGATCTCGTGCTGATGTCATCATGATTTCGGCAGCATCTTTGTTAGCAGCTAACAAACGCATGCGGCCGTTCCTAATAAATGCGGATATTTATACATATACATATTCTTAAATTCTTAATATTCATATGTACATATTTCATAATAAGTTCACTTAAACCATTGTTTCTCGATTTCTGTATACGAATTATTATATTTTTAGTATTCTTATTTATGTATTCAATGAATATCTCACAGTGCCGAAATAGCTCAGTTGGGAGAGCGTTAGACTGAAGATCTAAAGGTCCCCGGTTCAATCCCGGGTTTCGGCAAATAACTTGACTTTTTGTTTATTAATTTTAAATATTTTACGAAATAATAATGAGAATTTAAACATAAAAATTTAGGAAAATTACTGCACTATTATAGTTATGTATAATAATTAAAATGCACCGACATTTCTTTGATGGACGTTTAAAGCATGACATTTTAATACAAAGTAACTGCTTTACCATGAACAATTTATCTCATCTGCTTATTAATTTACCTGAAACTCTTTTGCTGCTTACTGCCAGCTCCGGTGCCAAGCGTCATTCCCATCGCGTTCAACGGCAACTTGCATCGTATCGTTCGTATTATATCCGAGCTCTGGCGCAGCTTCTCCTCCATTTGCACCATGATGATGACGGACAATTCCAATCCAATTCCATCTGCGCGCGGTTCCGAACGCACACCACAGCCAGAGGTGGGCAAACGCAGCGTTACGTTCGTGCGCTCATTTCCTCGCGCTCGACACTCCTTGGCATAGTCTTTGGCGTAAACCAGGCCACGGAAACTGCGATTCAACTCGATGTGCATCTCAAATAAATCACGCGTGCAGTTCGTTTTAATGGATACGATTTTGTAACGACTTTTGGCATTCGCAGTAGCAGCAGCTGCGGATGAAGTATTTGATTTGGCTGCAGGTCTGGAGGCCAACGGAACCACTGCTTCCGCTGCTGTCGATGCGGAAGCTGACGCTGACGCTGACGCTGACGCTGACGCTGACGCTGACGTAAGTATTTCATTGTCCTTGACGTAGAGTTGGCGTTGGCGTTGCCACTGTTGCTGCTGCATTCTCGCTGCACTGCCGGCTTGTAATATTCTTGTTGTCAACAAGGTCGCAGCTACTGTCGGTGAAGGTGTTGGCGACGCTGCTGCTCCTGCTGCTGCACCATTCGGTCCCGCTGCCCAACAACCATGACATAAGAATTGCTGATAAATCAACAAGACAAGCAGCAACTTCTGCATAAACATGTTTTTAATATTTGCTCTACAACAACACAAACACACACATACACACACACCAAGTGGATTCTAATGTGCTGTAATTAGAAAACAGTTTAATTTGCCGCAATGCAATTGCAATTGCAATTGTTGTTGTTGTTATTGTTATTGTTTCTACTGAAGAAGCTGTTGTCGGTAGTTTTTATTTTGATTTTACTGTTGTTGCTTCTGCATATTCTTGTTCCGAATTTAAGCAAAAAGAAAATACAAGCTATTCTGTTACTATTGCTCACTTATTTGTTGTTGTTGCTTGGACGCATTCCTCAATACGAGTGGCTCGATTGTATTCTCTCTAGATTTCTATTTCTATTTTTCTTGTATTTCTTATCGACGGTTCTGCGTTGTGTGTGTTCTATTTACACATCTGCAATTTTATACAAAAAATAGCATTATTTTTTAATAATTGTGTCATGTACATCGAACACTCGATTATATTAACTAATAAAATTCCCGATACATATTTTTGTTGTTACATAAATTCTCAGGACCTAATTAATAATACTGTCGCCACAGAGATGATGTATATTATATCCTCTTCAGAATGATCAACGGTAGCTTAATAGCAGAATAAAGCAACACAAAAGTAAATTATAAAAGTTTTCAATTTATTACTCTACTTCTTTACGATATATTGTTACCGTTATAATGTGCCGATGGCCGTGATTTAATGATTTATTGTGTCAGCAATGAATACAATGCAATCTTTCGCGACTCGAAAAGATGATAATGATGATGGTGATGATTATGAAACAACTGATGATGACAGCAACTTGCCAGCGGCAAAGCAATAATGTTAATGCAAACATTAAAGAAGCAATCGAAAGATACGCTGCGGGGAAGAAGAGACGGAAAACGACGTAACAAAAGACGTTCTCATTGATTATTGTGAATATTCGCAAATTCATGTTGCGAGTTTTCATCACTCAATCACACATTTTAAATAACACGATATAATTTCTGTGGACCATATAACATGACTCAATAACTTGCGTGTGTGAAGACTTTTGATTCCATACAAGTTAATCAAATGTCTGCAACCGTTGTTGTTCATTATTATTATTATTATTAATAATATTGGTGCTGGTGGCGCAAGAGAAATCATTTATTAGTGGCTGTCTTCAGAGGACTGAAGATAAATTCACCTTCTTTTGTTATATCGTCGTTTATACATGAAGCACTGAAGAAGAAAACACAACAAATTCAGTGCCATTTGCAAAAAATTAATTTGCATCATTTGTTTGTTGGGTTTTTTGTTTCACCTGCTTTTTGTTGTTGTTGCTTCATTTGTTTGCTTTTAATTATTATGTTTCAAGTGTGAGCTTTTAGTTTTTTATTTAAACTATCGCAGATCTATGTATATATGTATGTATTTTCATAAAAGTTTTGCAAAATTTGTTACAAGTTATGTAAAACAATGCAGACTTGAAAATACATATTTACATAAGTAAATATTATACCAAATACACAAATACATCTATGTACATACATATTTGGTTAATGTTTCGAAAAGTTGGGACTTTGTTGAATAAAAAAGACGATCGACAGAAAAGATATCGAGATAAAAGAAGGTAAAGACATATGATATGATGAGTGGATGGATTTTGATCAACTTAATTAGCAAAGCTTGTGTTTGTTTTTAGGAGTTACCTCAATGATGATGACGATATATTGCAAGAGAATACAATATAAAAACGTACAGAAACACACAGCATTTAAAAATCCGGAGAGAAAACTTATATCATGCTAGAACCATTCGTAATCCATCGACACAAAATAGTTTCTCCGATATATTGTACACTATTAGATTAATTCACAGATTATAATCCGGTGATTATAATCCAGATGATGTGGTTAATTATAAGGATTTGCTTTTCTTTCTTCAATCGTAAACATCAATAATTTTAGTTGTTTCTTCGAAGAGTTTTGTAAGAAACGGACATATAATTTGCATGTAGATATGTATGTATTGTAGTTTATAATTTCGAACATATATTTTGAAACACTACATTATAGTAAAAAAATTTATATTTAAAAGAACTGTAATTTTTTCCAATTACATGCTTGCCGGCAATGAAGCATGTGGCCCATTCATGATCCAAGAACTAATTTGGTCAGAACAACAAAAACAACAGCACCATCAACCACCATCAACAAGAAAGCGGAACACTGAACGGCGAAAAACTTAGAAGCCGAAGATTTGCAAAACAACAACAAAAACACGACCGGAGAACGCGACAGCGATTTCAAACAACCGCACACTTCCAAGTGTTATCAAGTAATAATTTTAGCGCTAGTAAAGAAGCCGTTCGGGTTGGCTTAGATAAATAGATATGGAAGCATACCGCAAGAAGTACTGAACAATAAACATGGACAGAAACTTGGAGAGCCGAACACAGTCGGTTAAGTATGTATGTATGTACATAAATAATGTGTGCAAGTACATCTTCTTCTTCTTCTTCTTTGCAAGATCAACAACAGCCGTTGCCGCCCGGAGTGGAATGTGAAATGAAAGTAGATATAGCAAAAGAAACAACGTCTCCAGAAAACTCTCGAGACAAGTGGAATTTTAAAGTAAAATGCAACATCGTATTATTGTGTAGCTGAAATATAAAGCTGATGTTATTAAATATACAAAATATAATTTACATCCATTCATCTGAGTTGTTTCATCGTAATCTTTTCATAAGGCAAGGTTTATTTATTTAAATAGTATTTTGGTAACAAGATAATGAAATAATAATATATATAATTATATACATATACACATTATACATTAATAATGAATTTACCAAACCAATTATGAACCAGAAAGAGTGTTAACTTCGGCCTGGCCGAATTATATTATATATTTAATTAGTGGGCGGACTTCTGGACAAAATTTCAACCGCAAATTCGTTCTACAAGCTGAGAAATTGACCTATAAGCATGGATAAATGAATGCGTTACAAACGGAAGCACAAAGTGCTTTTATACCCTCATCACTTCGTGTGTAGGGTATAAAAATAATTGCGAAAAATTAATGCATAATAAGGACTAAAAGCAAGAATAATAAAATGTACTTTTATTTAAAATTTTTGGATGTTGTGTTCACTGCAGTTGTGAATGGGCCTTCTTCCGTATTTTTACACATGCGTCTTCTATTACTTTGATATTCTTTAACAAAAATTAGCAACCCTATTTTAATTTATCAGTATTGACCCTAATTCCAAAAATTTCTTTATTTCCAAAGTACACATTTTATATTACAATGTATGCATTCGCGAAAAGATATTCTCTTCCAATGCATGAAAATCTTACTTTTAAAATGTGCTTTAACACTAGGACTACCGAGGATGTGAAACGGTGTAATTTATTCAAATTGCGCTTTTTTTGTTATGATCCCTCAAGTTTTTACGAATGCATATGTATATGTAACACTTTTATGAACTTGTACCTCTCAATTCCTTAATTTAACTTAATCTTTGATTATTCTTACTTAAACTCCCGAGGGTGTCATTATGACACTTCCTACTCATCGCCTATGTCTATACAAGGAATGTATTTAAAAACATGCATACTTGAACATGAAGAGATTGTACATGCACAATTTTGTTCACCGTTTAGTTGTGATGTGAACTTTTTCGAATTTCTGCTTGAATTGTTTTGTGTATTGGTTTATTGCAACCGTCGTATAGTTAGTTCAACGCGTCTGCGTAATAGTATCGTTTTGCTCTCGTAACTTCTGGCTATATAAAATGTACAAAAAAGGTACAAAGGAAATAGATGTTCTACGTGATATTCAAAGTGATATTTCAGATGTTGAAGCGGAGAACTTTGAATCATCTTCAGATGAAGAAGAATACGCTTCAGATGAAGACTACAATAAAAATTAATCTGATTTTCGATCTTCTGCATCAGAGAGCTTTCCCGATTGCGATGTTGAACTTCGAAGTGAGTACAGATATAATTTACGAACCGAATATTATTCAAATCATTGTTTTTCGCAAAGATCCTTTGCTCCATACGCAAAAGGATGATAGTATTTCGTTGCCAAAAAAGAAACGTCAATCACGGCTAACGCAAAGTTCTAATATGCAGAAACTTATTTCTCCAGAGGGAACAAAATGGGAATATGATATAGAACATGTAAGAACTGGTAAAATGGATCGACATAATATTCGAGAAAGTTCTTTCAAAAACTGAAGAGTGAAGAGTTATCGGCACATTAGGCTATTCAGCACCCAACCAAACCCATTCTGTTTGATGAAGATCGACACGAAGATGATGATGATGATAATAACGCTAGGGCTGACCAATGTCAAGCAAAGATAAATTGCAAATCCAACAGGGAACGAGAAAATGTAAGAAATGCAGAAAAAGGATATGTGGGTGTTGCACTGCTAAAAAAATATTGTTATGTACAAAATGCAAATAAATATAAATTTCGTTTTTTAAAATAATAAGTTTAATAATGCCTTTATTTTTATAACTGATGGTTTGGTCGATATTGGAGCCAAAGAAAGTACGGACACGAAAATATGAGTGGTGTCATAATGACACCTGCGGTAGTACTGGGAGGAAATAAACCTCGGTAGTCCTAGTGTTAATGATTTAAAGAGAATCCATTTGCACTTTGGTAGTGTGTTACATCCATTTGCACTTTGGTAGTGTGTGTCATTAGTTGTCAATTTATTGTGAACATATCGCAAACTTGATGATTTCTTTTTCACTGTTCGCCTACCCGTAGAGAGAGCGAGATATCAATATGAATACAGAGGCAACATCTTTATGTTGCCTACGAACGGCTTTGGTCCGTAGTGTACTACTTGCACGGGAATTTGAACTACTTGTTTGTGGAAGTTTGTATATCGAGTACAAAGCTCGTATGTCGTGTACTAAACCAGGAAACTGTTCGAGCTAGTCAGCTTTCAAAGTGCGTTTTTTAGATAGAAAGCTAAATCTGAAAAGAAAAGCTAAACAGGCTAAATAAAATATGGAAAAATCTAAAAAAAGAGCAACAAGCTCTTCAAGCTCAAAATGCCGTTAGTTTCGAAATAATAGATAATACAAAACGGCTCTACACATTCAGAACAACGGGCAACATTTAGGCGTACTTCTAGTAATATAGATGCCAGCGTCAATATCTGAAATTAGTTGCTTTTTAAAATATGGAAACAACACACTTTTAATAATTAAACTACATTTTGTTCGACCGAAATGCAGATCTACTGCAATTTTACTGTCCAAAAAATTGTTTCCTTGCAGAGAAGTGCAGTGATCAATTCATCGAATCGACGTATGGCAACCAGCATACAATTTTACACTTACAATACAAGCACTTTTTACTTACGATTGAAACAACTTTTTAATGGTATTTAAGTTAGATACATAACTCACTATACATTTACTCTATTTAAAAAAGCTAAAAGAAATGCTAGAGGCTAAACACAAATTTAAGAGGGTGAGTAAAAAAGGCCACATTTAGTCCCGAAAAGGCTAAAATGGCCACACTGGTTATTACGCTCGCTGAATTTGACAGCTTCTGTCTCAGAGTTCCAAGAGTCCAGTCCAGTGTTGCCATGTCTGTTAATATAATTCCCCACACCGTGTTAACAATTTCCCCAATTTGTGTAACAATTCCACACTCATAGTTTTAAGGTACTAAATGGTATATACCAAATAAAGTAGTTTATAATACAGTATACGCGGTAAAACCCAACTTTTGTAAAATGATTCAATGATTTTTTAAATTACGAAATCCGCCGACTTATAAAATTACTACTGGTTCATTGATCTACAGAAATTTACAAACATAATTAACCAAAAGATTTAAATTCCCCGCAATTTGAGGAATTCCCTACAACCCGGCAACACTGGTCCAATAAGTTCGCCTCGAATATTGGAGTAGTAATTTTTTTGGAATTTCTGTGAATAATATTGTAATATATAAACAATTATTTAGATAATAATAATAATTCTTAATTCTTAGGAGATAATTCTTAGTTCGGAGCAGGATATATTCTTGTAAAAATATAATTTAGAAGATTTCATTTATAAAAATGCCGTATACCGCATTTGATTCTGACGACTCAGACGATTTGATAGTTTTAGAAATTCCTACCGATGAAGAAGATGAAAGCGATGAATCGGAAGGTTCCTGTCAAGAGTACCAATCGCTGCTTGGTAAACGGAAACACAACATTCCTGGGGAGCAGAAGAAGGCTGCCGTCAATAAAAATATAAAATTAGAAAAAATCAAAGTTGAGGACAAAAGCGACCATGTGTCGTCTCCAAAGAAGAGAGGCAGACCAATAGGCAGCAAATCCAAGCCTCTTTCATGTAACAAGCGATCGACAACTTCAAGATATATAAAAAAGGAAAAAGTCGAGGAAGAGGAAGATAAAATCCAAGTTACCAATAATCCGCAGACTTACACAACAATGACAGACACGGAAGTTAATGCAATCATTCAAACGGATTTATCAATGGGCGCAGACTTGGTCACAGAGGACGTTATTATTGATGACCTTACTGCAGACGAGGTAGTTGACGATACGGACGAGGTTGAAGAAAAGGTTTTTACAGAATTGCCGAATAAGTATCTGCTCTATGATGAGCTCATTGCTACAATAATTGGATTTGATGGTGAAACTCCAATTGTGGAGTTCTCGTCAATTTCACGTGAAGAACTAAAAAAGTGTGAAAAGCAATTACCAATGGAATGTGGAGTCTGTCCATCCATACTAAGTGCTGCTAGCCTTAGTGAACATCTTAAAATACACCAGGACCCGCAGACAAAACGTTATAATTGCATTTATTGCGATAATACTGCCTGCAATAGGCATTCAGCCGCGTCGCATTCACGTCGGCATTTGGGCATAAGACCCTACGCCTGCGACATTTGTGACAATTATTTTACTACAAAAAACGATCTTAAATTACATTATCAGCGCAAGCATCTGGAGCGTGAATTCATCTGCGAGATGTGTGGTAAAACATATGCACAGAATACATTCTTGAAGCGTCACATTGAGTCACATCATCAGGGCAAACGTCCTCATCAGTGCGATTACTGTCCCAAGTCATATCACAGGCGAGGAAATCTCAAGGAGCATGTCGAAGCTGTGCATATGGGCAATCGCAAACCACTGTCGTGTCGTTTTTGTGGCATTGAGTTCCGAGATAGTCACAAGTTGTCCAGGCATCGCAAAGAGGAGCATCTTAATAAGTCACACTTTGAGTGCGCACCTTGTGGAGTTGAATTTACAGATATCCAATTCTTTAATGCTCATAAACGTTCTATACAATGTAAAAATAATAGAATAGCTCTTAAAATGGAGGAGACGACGATCGAGGATACAGCAGTTGAAGTAGTTTTAAGTTAGTTGAAACACTTGCTAAGAATATTAAATATTATTTTACATAATATAAATCAACGTTATTTTATATATTAATCATGTTTGCCTACATAAAAACAACATTGTTTTACAGAAAAGCTACTTTTCTTTTTTAATACTGGTTTATTACTATGTAGAAATGGTTTAGTAAAAAATTTGTTATTAAAAACCCAATATAAATTCTGCTTTATAATGTGGAACTTAACAAGTAATTTCGATATGTAATAATTTTCATATAACACTGTATATCTATAACTTAACTATTACATTCAATTATAACTAAGTACGACCTCTGAATTCGGCCATAGAATGACTTTAATATTCAATGTTTTTGCATCGTTCCTTTTTGAGTTTCCTGGTTTATTATATTCCAATTCATTACTAGCTGAAACAATAGGTAGGTATTGCGATTAGTAAATGAATAAAGTAATATTAAAAGCTTATAAGTGCAAATGCTTAACAGTAACTTCTATGATATTATCATTATAATTTCAAACTACACTAACACAAATTACATTGTCTCACAGATCCGATAACCTAAGATCGTACTTTTTGTCTATCAATTTTTTCGATAAGCAACAAGAAAATGACGGTTGTTGATGTAATTTTTTTAGGCATTAGAAAAAATTTGGTTTAAATTAAGTTTTCCCGGTCAATAAAACAACCTAAGACCGAAGTCGAGTAACTTGAGATAAAAACTTAATGTTGAAAAATACATATTATGTAAAAAGAAAATGTTATGAAAAAAGAAAAAACTCTACGCACTTTGCTCCTAGTCAGCAAATTGATAATTTCATACCTTTCATTCAGTTCAAAGTGGTTGAACGTTGAGACTTGTTTTTTTATCGATCAGAAACGACGAAATCAGGCGATCGCCTGTTGCAAAAGATCTTGCATGGAAAAGTTTAAAACTGATGTAAAATTTTATATTTTACTTTAATTTGTCGGTTTTAGAATAACGAAAAAGCTAGAACTTAAGTGATTTCGCGATGTATGGCGACGTTTCTCGGTGAATCTCAACGCCGATCGTATTATGCCCATAATATCAAAATGGATAACTTCAGCAAGATAACCAAAATGATTACGACAGAAGCCACAGCTCCGCTTTGAAGCAATTAGTCCGTAATTTGGCTTTGGATACTGTTGTCCAGAAAATCATGCATGAAAATCTAGCAGTGCAAAACTCCAGTTACAAAGCCTTTATATTGATAAAGTCATACTTTTAAAATTAAAATATTAATACACAACCAGAAAGAGTGTTAACTTCGGCCTGGCCGAAGTTCGTATACCCTACACACGTTTACTTAAAAATTAGGCGTGGCAATGGTCTATTTTTTTTCCTTTTCAATCTCAAATAGCCAGTGATGAGAGAGAATATTCGTGCCAAATTTGGTGAAAATATCTCTATTCGTTCTTCTGTAATCGAATTTTATTTAATTAGTGGGCGGACCACGCCCATTTATGGTAGTCTTTTTTGGTAAGAGACAGTGTACTTCTGGACAAAATTTCGACCGCAAATTCGTTTTACAACATGGGAAATTGAGGTATAAGCATGGGTGAATTGACATTCGCCATAAAAAGTAGGCGTGGTAATGGTCTGATTTTGCCCATTTTCAATACCAATGAGTTTCTAAGGTTAAACAATATTCGCGCCAAATTTGATAAAAATATCTCTATTCGTTCTCCTGTAATCGAGTTTTCTTTAATTAGTGGGCAGACCACGCCCATTTTTGGTCAGAGACAGTGGACTTCTGGACAAAGTTTCAACCCCAAATTCGTTCTACGAGCTAAGAAATTGAGCTATAAGCATGGATGAATTTATATTCACTATAAAAAGTAGGCGTGGTAATGATCCGATTTTGCCCATTTTCAATAGCGATGAGTTTCTGATATACAATATTCGTGCCAAGTTTGATGAAAATATCTCTATTCGTTCTCTTGTAATCGTGATTTCCACAGACAGACAGACAGACGGACATGGCTAAATCGAATCAGGAGGTCACGCTGATCAAGAATATATATACTTTTCTATACCTGTCACGCCTCCTTTAATGCGTTACAAACGGAAGCAGTAAGTGAATATACCCTATTCACTTCGTGTGTAGGGTATAATAATTGGAAAATATTCACACTATTTTAAAGAAAATCAGGCTATTATATTACATAGCTTCCGCTTTCTTTGGAGGGAATTCAGTTCAACGTTTTTATTCAGTTTGCTGATTTCATTAATAGCTGCGTTTTTTTAATGAACTGAAGATCCAGTTCATTAAAAGAACGACGAGGGAAATTTCGCTAAAATCGAAATCGCGCCCAACTTCATTGTATAATCTTTCATATGTAGAGTAATCTGAATCGCGTTTAATTTAATTAACTCGCGAAAGTTTCACCAATCGTCGACTTACACCAAGATTCGTTGTATCTTGTAAACTACGAAAGTTCTTACACTTCTTTGATTTCGAGTAAACTCAGTGCTAAGCCCGAACGCTTTTAAGGCTGACGGCTACGCATTCGTGCGCATTCGGTCGAAATCGTCGTGATCCGGTCCTTCAAGGTGAAAGTTTCACCAGTCGACGATTTATTCCAAAATTCGCGGTACCTTGTAAACTTCGGAAAGTTTTTACAATCTTCGATTTCGAGTAAACTCAGTGCTAAGCCCGAACGCTTTTAAGGCTGACGGCTACGCATTCGTGCACATTCGGTCGAAATCGTAGTGATTCGGTGAGTCACAGTGGTTACTTCGCGGAAATCTTACAAATCTTCGTTTCCTACCAAATTTCCTTGTATCTTGTAAACTACGAGAAGTTTCACAGCCGGCAAGTTCTGGTAAACTCAGTGCCAGCCCGAACGCTTTTAAGGCCGACGGCTACGCCTTCGGATCGCATACGAAATCTTCGGGACCCCGAGGATTTGTTGCCCTAATCGGTACGCCCACCCAACGACTGAAAACACGCTGGCTGAGGATTCGAGCGAGCCGAACTAACGCGTCTTCGAGGCCAACGACCCGTGCCACCGCCGGAGCTACGGCCCAATCCCGGGAGGACCCCGACGCTGAGGGACAAATCTCCTGCCGACGAGGCACTCCAACATCCGGACAGACTCACACGAGGATAATATACTTTCACATATATATATAGGCTAGTATAATACATTTGCATATCCATTTATCTGTACAAATTCCCCTGAGCACCCAAATAAATTGAGCCGGAAACGGTTACGAACAAAACTTCGAGTCTTCTTTGTCGATAGAAAATTTTGTGTACGAACCCTGGCAACCGACTAGCTATCCCGGCAGAAAGGTTCGTCACAAACTATACAGGTCTTCATACAAAATCATTTTTCAATTTTATTTTTTGACGTTTCTCGAAATTCGTGAAGTCAGCTACATTCAAAATAGAGGGAAATCTTAAAATTTCCCTATAACCCAGATAGAGACCTGGGTAAAACCTGAGTAAGTGTCAGTTGTATGGCGAAGATCTATACAGTTCATTAAAAAAACGCAGCTATTATTTCATTAAATTAATTCGACAAATCACAAGATTCACAATGTAGCTATGGCTAATTTTGCTACTTACGTCACAAACTGAAAAGCCGGTTGTCAACGGACCAGCGGAATGCTGGCTGACGGCTAAAGTTGTCAGATACAGCTGATTCTGACAATTCTGTTTCGAAGATTCTTCCTTAAAACAAATATTTAGTCCTGGCTAGGATTTGCTATTGTAATCTGTTAATGGAAAGATGAGCTGCCATCGTAATACTTCGAATGAGTTCCAGGAGTCTCGAATATCTGCTAGCGACGATCGATGCGGTGAAATCTTCATAACGATTAACCGAACTCTATCTTTCCATTGTTCAACCTGTGACAACATTTATGAAACCTTTTATAATTTCTTGGAACACATATCGTCACAACATTATACAAATTTGAAGAAGGAGATTTTAACAAATGAATGGGATAATAAGAGAAATTATGACGGTATCAGTGAATTATACAAAGTAGAAGAGCAGGTATTTGTCGCCGATTCCTTGCAAGGGGTCGACTTTGCAAAAATGACTCCAAACCCTGATTTTGAAGAGTATTTGGAGGAAGTTGAATTTTTGGTAATTGAAAAATCTGATCATTTTAGTGAAGTCCATGATAATGATGGACTTGATGTTCTGGACGATCCGGAAGTGTTTAAGATGGAGGTATTTATTTACACTAAATATATTTATACCTTATCGAAACTTAATAACTATATAATTCAGATTCAAGTGGATAATCAAAGAACTGTAAAACCAAAAACTAAAAGCAATGCGATGGATAGCATCAGTGAACATATCAGTACAAACGGGGAGGTATGTTTTGACAATAAAAAATAACAGTAATAAAGAAGTGATCAATGTACTTTATAATCACATACTTACAGGAAGAAACGTCGCACACAAAGGAAAACCTTAAGGAACAACCAACTTCTAAACGAAAAAGTGGTAATGACGATGTTTATCCATGTGAGCTTTGCAAAAAGATATTTGTCTCCAGACAAAAATTAAAGAAACATTCCATAATTCATTCCGATGAACGTAAACACAAATGTAACATTTGTGGATTTGCCTTTAAAGACATTTCAAATTTAACTGCACACATTATGCGCCATACCGATAAAAAAAATTTCGGCTGTGATTTTTGCCCAAGAAAGTTTTTTACTCGCACAGAATCCCAAGCGCATCGACGCGTACATACCGGGGAAAGACTGTATGTGTGTTCCTACTGTGGCATATCTTTTATAACTTACGGAGGATTAAAATGTCACAGTCGGCGACACACCGAAGACCCACCATTTAAATGCACTTATTGTGAAAAAAGCTTTTGGAGTAATAACGATCTGGAAGACCATTTATTGGTGCACACAAAAGAGAAACCTTTTAGCTGTCCTATCTGTTTGGCCAAATTTCCGCGGCGTAAATCCATGTTAAGACACACAAAACTCCATGAAAAGTCGCTATGAAACGACGCCCCTTATATCAACATACAGTTGTAATTTGTGAACGAGACTACAATAGCAATATAGGGTCTTCACAGCGAGGTCGTTATTATAGTAATTCGTTAAACTTCCCAACTATGAAAGCAATTTTTCGTAAAAATGTTTTAGCGTGGTAAAGTGACGTTCTGAAATAGCTGATTTTTTATGTGTACGTATGAAAACAAGTAAAGCAAAAGAAAAAATGCCACGGAAAACCTTGAAATCAACAATAGTAAATCATTTAATAATAAGTACTGTGAAATAAATGCTGTTCGCTAAAGGTAAATTCAAGTTTTATAAAAAAAAACTGACAGTAAAAATTAGACAAATTAAACTTAAATTACTCGTTAAGTCGATAATTCCAAAAAATTGCAATAACAACATATGTACATATGGAAACGTAACAATTAATGAAAAACGAGTTCATGAGCCCGGTGTGAAGATTCCTAATATATTTAGTAAATATAAGTACGTTGATGATTGTTGTACACCAAGATAATATTTTTATTGTACCATTGTATTTGCCTCTGACTCACGATTTATTTTACTTGCTGCGAAGCATTTGTTTCAATAGAACTATACATATATAGTGTAGCTATTATTGTGTTAGGAACATACCAAAGTTTAAAAGCTGAAAGTACGTCAGTACTATATAATTCTAGTACATAGTGGTTTTATTAATTTATGATTTGTATAAATCTAAGAAATGTTATGTGATGTTTAGTGATATTTATTTATGATGAATTATAAATGTATGTAGTATTTGTTTATAAAGAGAACTAATATAAGAAATAAATTATATTTTCTCAAATGTGTAGCTTTCATTTTGTACCCCACATATCGGGTATAGAAAGAGTCGAGGTAGGTTAGAAATTTATAACTTTACACTTTTCAAAAATGCTGTGTAACTGATCATATGAGCACAGACATGCTGAAGCAAACAGAAAAAACTCAACGTTCGTCATTAAGAAGCTGAAGGTTTTTATATACATATATGCTAAAAATCTACTAAATAAAATAAAGAAATAGATATTATAATTAACTAACTAAAAAAATTGTAATATCTATTCTCTCTTTTACACACAAAACAACAAAAAAAAGTCCTACTTGCCAAGCAAAACTCGATAGCATAACTTAGGCTTAAGCATAGAGAAAGAATTATTATTCTTTATTCTTATTCTTTCTCTATGGCTTAAGTTTCGCTGCATTGTTTTTTTATACTTTCCGAAAACTTCGGAACAAAATCCAAGTCAGGTAACGTACTATTGTGAATGTACTACACATAATATTCATTCGTCAGAATGACACAAAGTTTTTTTTTTAGTTTTTGCTATTTCAGTTGTGAATATTTGTGACAATTTTTATGGTAAAATATGTCTATTCCTAATCAAGAGATTAATTTCCATCTGGCTGCCGAAGATAAATACGATGCACGTTGTGGCGAAATCTTCATAACACTTCGGCGGGTTCTTTCCTTCCACTGTTCATTTTGCGACAAGAAATATAGAAGTGCTGATTTTTTTTTGGAACACTTGTCAACACACACAGAAATCCAAGACATAACAGAAACTGATCAAAATAAAAATGACCACTTTAACTCCGAGGAATGCCAAGAGTCAGGCCAAAACTATGAAGCCGATATTGAATGTGAAACGCTCTCAGAAATTAACAATTATACAAGAGCCACAGAAGAGCCTATAGAAGAAGATTGTTTGGGAAAACTATGTGAGATAAAATTTGAAGTTGCTGGAGCTTTGGAGGAGGAACTTCTCGATTACGAGGAGCTTCAGGCTGAAGAGGAAGTAGGCCCGTTATATATTTCTCTTTTTCATATTTATAATAGCTTAATTACAGGAAAAACCAAGGAATGGGAAAATTAACGTGTTTACATGTAATAAATGTAACAAATCCTTCAACACATCTTCAAGGTTAAAGAGACATCTTTCAATACACTCCGAAGAACGTAATCATAGATGCACAATTTGTGGATTCGCTTTCAAGGAAAAGCCTAATTTAATTGCGCACATTCGTCGTCATAGAGGCGAAAAGGACTTTGTGTGTGATGTGTGTTCAAAAACATTTTTTACACGCACAGAAATTGATAAACATATGCGCTCTCACACCGGTGAAAAGCCATATGTCTGTTCGCACTGCGGAATGAGTTTTTCCAATTTAAGTGGATTGAACAGACATACCAAGCGACACACACAAGACTACTCGTTCAAGTGTACTTATTGTGAAAAGGGATTCTGGAGTAAACCAGATTTAAGTAGCCACTTAATAGTGCACACTAAAGAGAAGCCTTTTTCCTGTCGTGTGTGTTCAGCGAGATTTCCTCGACGAAAATCATGGCTGCGGCACGAAAAACTACATGAAAAATCTTAGAACTAGATCCCTAAAATGGGGTATGGAAATTAATTTTGAACAATGTGGATAAAGATATTCGTACATGTCCCTGCTCATGCATATTTTTAAAAGAATTCTATTCGATTTTATCCACATAACTCTCTGAATTCTATTCACTATGTCTTAGAGAAAATGTAGTATTATTTATTTTAATTTAAATTATAAAAAACATTTATAAAGCACTAGCAGCTAGGCTATTGGCTTTAAAGAAAATACATTTCATAAAATGCGTTTGTATTTTTCTATAATTATTGACAGCTTTCGAATAAAAACTAAGCTAAACAGAGGTACAAAAAATAATCGATACTTTCTAATCATATGTTTACAGAAACATCTGAAACAAAAGACGACTGTAAAAAACAGGCAACTTCTAAACGAAAAGCTGATAATTACCATGTTTATGCATATGAGCTTTGCACAGGGATATTTATTTACAGACAAATTAAAGAAACATTTCATAATTCACTACGATGAAAGTAAACACTATTTCATTCAAATTTGAATTATAATTCTTGAAAAGTACATGTAAAAATTTAGTTTGATGAAATTTTAACATAAATGAAAAATGAAATAATTTGAATAAGTTTCCAACGATATCAATTCATATAAGCCCGAGAATTTCGGTTTTCAACGGGTAAAGTATAATTCAGAAACCAGACGAGAGTGACAAACGTTGTTTTCAATGTATTTCCATTTTATTAGTCTATGGTACTAAAATATCTTATATCAACATTATCATCATAAATACTATTTAAGGTACTTAAGACTGCTAATGGGTTGATTAATTGCGTAATTTATTCTACATCTAGGAATATGAATGCATTCACAATATCTTAAACGTCCGCGTGGAATATTATATGAAGTAGCCATTAGGAAGGTACTACAGTTCACTATTCCATTAATCAAATCGAAAATCAGCATAACACCTGATTTTCGAGTTTCAAGGGGTTGAATGGGCAAAAGGCAGCTCGATCTGTAAGTTAGTAAAGGAGTAACGGAGTAAGGAATAAAGTTCGCAAAGTGAATTTTACAAATTCACGTATTCTCTCAATACGTTTTATATGAATAGAATATTACGCATTCAATACCAAAGAAACGTATTTCACATGCGATCTAACGGATGCAATAAATTAGCGCTTATTGACTATTCTGGGCATAAATGTAGAATAGCTGCCAAGCTCAGATTTTGTTCATCTTTTTTTTACCGTTATTTGAGACCATCAGGAACGGAAGTGGCTGGTTTTCATCAGGGGCTGGTCAGCCATCTTGGCTTTATGACCGTTTGAAGGACAAATAAATGTTTTAATAAAAGTCACTTATCTCATAAACTAAGAGAGGTAGCGGAACTAACGAAGGTATTTTTAATACCTTTCAGTTATGTAATACACATTTTTGTCCATAACATGGCTGTGAAGGAGTTATATTGATTTTTTGAAAAATGTGACAAGTTGACCATGAAATAACAATTTTTTTTTTCCAAACGGCCACATAAAAAATTACATTAGGTATAAATCAAATTACAGTTATGGAAAGCTTCTTTTACCTTTAAAATGGTATATAATATGTTATACTTACTATTGTATTACATTACTTTAGCTTTACTTTTCTGTAAATAAACAAGTGTAAATACGAAAAAACATTTGAAATTAAAAAATTTTTATGAAAAATCGCGCGAAATTTTTTGCCTGCAACGCTCTAACTTAACAAAAAAATTTCATGCGATTTATCATAAAATTTTTTTAATTTCAAATGTTTTCCATTAAAGCGGCGCATGCAAAATTGTAATTTAAATTTTGAAAAGTCAAGCTAAAGTAATGTAATACAAATGTAATACTTGTAAATGTACAAATGTAATACTTTCCATAACTGTAATTTGTTTTATACCTTAATGTGTCCCTTTGGAAGAAAAAAATTGTTGTTTCGAGGTCAACTTGTCACATTTTTCTAAAAATCAATATAATTCCTTAACTGCCATCCTATGGAAAAAATGTATAAATAAAATATGTAAAAATGTATATGTATATAATGTATAAAAATATAAGTGCCTTTCATTAGTACCATTTATTTGGCCTTCAAACGTTCATAAATCCAAGATTGCTGACCAGCCCCCGAAAAACATGGACACTTCCGGTTATAACGGCCTCAAATAACGGTCAAAAAAAAGAAAAAAATCTGAGCTTGGCAGCTGTTCTGCATTTGTTCCCTATTCTGTTAACATTACTAAGGAAGAAAAATTTTTAATAAAAAAAAGACCCAAATCACAAATTTCAATTAATGAGCTTAACGTATTAAGACCAAATGAATACGAAGAAGAGATAGGCATAGAATCTCATGGTATGTAATATGGCCACATTTATATAGGTTTAGAGCTAATTAGTTACGAACCAATTGTAGAGATTATTAAAATCAGACTGAAGGATGGTACTATTAAGTTTTGATTTTATAAAAAAACTTTGAGATCGTCAGCAAAGAGCAGAAATTGAACAGAGTTGAAACAAGTCGTTTGAAGTTCCAGTAAGAAACTACAACAAAATCGGAGCGTGTCGTCAATTGCGCCACATTAATGCCTTTATTGGTGCACCCAAAACAGAGAAGCTTTATAGGTGACACATTTGTTTGGTGAAATTTCCGCAGTGCAAATCCACAAGTTAATAAAGCTTAGAGCTGTAATGTGTAAAGGAAGACTACAGTGGAAATATAACATATTTACTAAATATGAGGTGATGATTATTGGAAACCAAACACTTTTTTGGTTGTAATTGTTACGAACTAATTATTTGAATGGTTTAATTTTACCGTTCTGGAAGTACTCCAATTTCCTTTTTGTTGTTGTTTTAGTTATTCGTGCTGATTGCATCACACTACAGTGGAAATATAACATATTTACTAAATATGAGGTGATGATTATTGGAAACCAAACACTTTTTTGGTTGTAATTGTTACGAACTAATTATTTGAATGGTTTAATTTTACCGTTCTGGAAGTACTCCAATTTCCTTTTTGTTGTTGTTTTAGTTATTCGTGCTGATTGCATCACCCTTTTTTGCTCTCTTAAAGTTATCGTGTTATAGCCGTCGATAATTAAAATTCTTATCACTGTATCTTCTAAACTATTAAAGATTATATTTATAGAAAAAATATGCAAATTTGTACGTTTCTCAGAGCGTTTTCTCCTAAAATCCTTCTCCGATCCTGATGAAAGAAGTACGCGTAGAGAGGTAATGGTCTCTACTTTCTTAAAATTTACAAAATTATATAGCCTAATTATACATTTGTCTTAGGAAACAATCAATAAATGGGGAAAACAGTATTAAAATTATAAAAAGTTTTTTTTTTTGGCTTAAATAACTTTTACATAACAATGACACACGGTGTTGTTGTTTTTGTTGTTGTTGTTGTTTTTGGTGCTGACCCCAACAACAACCCCAAAAAGGGGTGGCAACTTCCGGTTCCGGTTTTACAGCCCTTTAAAATCTGAAATTTAAATGCCTATATCTCCTAAACTATACCAGATATCGGATTGGCATAGGTACCGTTAGAAAGATATTAAGAATGCCCTCCATTTATATAATATAAGATTTCATCAAAAACCTTACAGTTTTCGACAAAAACGCAATTTAAGATTTTTAGTACCTTAATTTTCTCAGCTCCTTAATTTTTTTCGAAGTAAAATGCCTGATTAAGACATATAATTGTTCAAATAATAAGAAAGCAGGGATCCTTACCTATCTTTTGAAATTTATTTGACCATAATCGGTGCAATATTTTAGGAGAAAACGCCTAAAAATGAAAAAAATCAGTTTCAGGCGTTTTCTTTTAAAATGAAAGGCGTTTTCTTTTCGTCTGCGGCGCTTTTCCCCAACTTCAAAATTTTTAAAACACAAACCTGCTTTCTACCTCTGATTGCCCTGAAAAGGGCAGATATTAATGCAATCAATGTAAAACACTTGAAGGGTGAAAAGCTCTTTTTCGCGTATACTCTGTCCTTAAAATCCTTAAAATAAAGGAAGTGATTAACCCTTAAGTGGAAAAATCCCTCAACGCCCAAGAAATCGTTAGACTAAAAATAGAAAACTATAAGCAAATTAAACAAAATATATTTTTATAATATCGTACCTTCCAACAATCCGAAATTATAGTAGTGTTCGGATGAATAGAAGCAGTGGAATTAAAAAAGCGCTTACATACTTACGTGATAGCAACCTTTAAATTGCGTTTTCTCCCAAATTCCTGCACCAATCGTGGTCAAATAAATTTTTAAAGATAGATAAGGATCACCGCTTTCTTATTATTTGATTAATTATATGTCTTAATTAGGCATTTTACTTAGAAAAAAATTAAGGAGCTGAGAAAAAAAGTACTAAAAATCTTAAATTGCGTTTTTGTCGAAAACTGTAAGGTTTTCTTTCTAACGGTACCTATGCCAATCCGATATCTGGTATAGTTTAGGAGATATAGGCATTTAAATTTCAGATTTCAAAGGGATTGATTTCAAATTTCAGATTGTAAAACCGGAACCGGAAGTTGCCACCCCTTTTTGGGGTTGTTGTTGGGGTCAGCACCAAAAACAACAACACCGTGTGTCATTGTTATGTAAAAGTTATCTGTTCCTCAAATTCTTTTATAACAGAGTCCATTATATACCGATAATTTTAATAGTGTAGAAAATATAGTGATAAGCATTTCAATTTACAAGGCATAGCTATCGAGCTACGAGAGCAAAAAGGTTGTTGTTGTAATCAGCATACAAAACTACAACAACAATAACAACATTGGAGTGTTTCGTCGAAGGCAAAGTTGTTCGATTTCATAGCTATTATTAAGATCATACCAAATCTAAAAGTTCAAAGAAAACTCATACAAGAAATATTAACGAATAATGACGGATAAATGTCGCCAACAAAATATGTGATGATGGCAACATTTAAGTTGACTACTCACGAAATCTTTTTTAAATAGTATACCACAGACTTTAATTTACGTTATTGTGAATTATTTCATTTGCAATGAAATCTGAAAACTCTGTCCAATTGATTGTATATTTGCAAACTTGTAAATATTTGTGATAATTTTTAATGGTAAAATATAATAAAATATGGCTACTCCTAAACAGCAGCATCAAAAGACTAATTACCATCCGTGTGCCGAAGATAAGTATGAAGTCCGTTGTGGTGAAATCTTCATAACATTTCGTCGGGTTCTTGTCTTCCAATGTTCATTTTGCGAAAAGGAATTTACAAGTGCTGATTTTTTTCTGGAACACTTGTCAACACACACAGAAATCGAAGAAGTAACAGAAAGTGATGAAAATAAAAATGACAACTTTAACCATGAGGAATACCAAGATACAGGCCAAAATTATGAAACGGATATTGAATGTGAAACACTCTCAGAAATGAATAATTCTACAAGGTACATCAAACCAGAATTGGTGCATATAGAAGATGATTGTTTGGGAAAACTGTATAAGATAGAATTTGAGGTTGCTGGAGCCTTGGATGAGGAACTCCATTATTACGAGGAACTTCACAGTCATGAGGAAGATGGTGTGTTTCAGATTGAAGAGGAAGTAGGCATTCTTCAGAGTACGAAGGAAGTGCTTCAAAGTAAAGAGGAAGTAAGTGCTATATTTGTTTTTTTCATATTTACAATTGCGTACTTACAGGAAAAAACAGGGAATAACCAAATAGATGTGTTTACATGTCATAAATGTAACAAAATCTTTAGAAGCAAACCAAAGTTGAAGAGACATATGTCAATACACTCCGAAGAACGTAATCATAAATGTACAATTTGTGGATTTGCTTTCAAGGAGAAGCCTAATCTGTTAGCACACCTTCGACGTCATACAGGCGAAAAGGACTTGGTGTGCGATGTGTGTTCAAAAACGTTTTTTACACGCTCAGAAATTGAAAAACATAAACGTACTCACACCGGTGAGAAGCCATACATCTGCGCGCAATGCGGAATGACTTTTGCCGTTTTAACTGGGCTTGGAAGACATACCAAACAGCGACACAGACAAGAGGAGTACACGTTTAAGTGTACTAATTGTGAAAAGGGATTCTGGAGTAGGCGAGATCTAAGTAGCCACTTACTTGTGCACACAAAAGAAAAGCCTTTTTCCTGTAGTTTTTGTTCGGCAAGATTTCCGAGACGTAGATCATGGGTGCGGCATGAAAAACTACATCAAAAGTCTTAAAAGCACCTAAAATAAGTGTATTATATGTATAATACAAAAATAATTTTTAAACAATTTTATCTACATAGGTTTAAGTAACGTTAAGACATAAAAACTGTGACATGTACGTCAAATGCATATTCTTAAAAAGAATAATGATTTATTTAATTCTCAATGAAATCTGAGACTGTTTCTCTAAAATCTATCGGATTAATTGTATATTTTTGCTAAGTTTAAAATATTTGCGATAATTTTGGATATTAAAATACAGTAAGACCCCGCTTATCGCTGTTTCGTTTAGTGCTGTTTCAGTTTAGCGCTCTTTTATTTAAACCGAAATTCCCCGAAATTGTGCGCAGCACTAGGTTCCCAAATACATATATACATAACATATCAAAAACAATTTACGGTAAGACCCCGCTTAACGCTGTTTCGTTTCGGTTTAGCGCTGATCTAACTGACTTAGAATTTTATTTGTTTTTATAAGTATATTCGTTTATATTGTTTTTCTTTTTGTAAGAAATAAATGTTTGGTTTTATTTTTATGAAAAAAAACAATTATTAAATTTAATACCTAACCAATTTTCTATCCATCTTCCCCTAAACTCATTATTTACATGTCAAGATATCATCGTATAGCGCTATTTCGCTTTACGCTCTACTTTGATGGAACGTATCCCCGCGCTAAGCGGGGTCTTACTGTATAGCTACTCCTAGCAACAGTGTAAATGAGAATAATGACGAAAATGATAGAACTACGCCTCTAAAACAAGGCGCCTCATTTACACTTGATCTGTTCTCTTTTACAATTGACCTATTCTCATTTACAATTGACCTATTCTCATTTACACTTGGACAATCTCATTTACAATTAACCTATTCTCATTTACACTCGAGCTATTCTCATTTACACTTGGAAAATCTCATTTACAATTGACCTATTCTCATTTACACGTGGACAATCTCATTTACAATTGACCTATTCTCATTTTCAATTGACCTATTCTCATTTTCACATGGATAATTCATTTACAATTGACCTATTCGCATTTACACATGGACAATCTCATTTTCAATTGATCTATTCTCATTTACACTTGGAAATGGTGTAGAAGTGCAAATTTTTTTCTGGAACATTTCTGGAACAACACACACAGAAATTGAAGAACTAAAGGACTTTACATAGAAGTAATAACGAAAAACTACACGAAAAAATCTTAAAATGATCTAATGCCCTAAAATTGGGCATGTAATATGTATAGTATACAAATTATTTTTAAACAATGTGGATAAAATTATTCTTACATGTCGTGCTCATGCATATTTCTGAAAAGAATCTTATTGCATTTGATCAACATAGCGCTATTTTGAAATGTTCTCTGAATTCCATCACTATGTTTTAGAGAACACAGATTTCATATATAAAATGCGTTTGTGTTTTTCTATAATTATTGACAACTTTCGGATAAAAAGTAATCTAAACAGAGGTACAAAAAATAATCGGTACTTTCTAATCATTTGTTTACAGAAACATCCGAAACAAAAGACGATTGTAAACAACAGGCAACTTCTAAACGAAAAGTTGAGAATTACCATGTTTATTCATGTGAGCTTTGCAAAAGGATATTTATTTACAGACAAATTAAGGAAACATTCGATAATTCATTCCGATGAACGTTAACACAAATGTAACATTTGTGGATTTATCTTTAAAGTGAAAAGGCCGTTCGAATTCCCTACTGTGGCATCTCTTTTATAACTTATGGATTAAAATTTCATAGTCGACAATATACCGAAGAGCCACCATTCAAATTCACTTATTGCCTAGTACGAAGATCTTTATGGCCTTCCAACCTTTGATGCTGACTTCCTCAACGGTGGTTATGTGAGTGGATCCCTTTGTCTGTAGCCTTATCCTGCAGAAGCAGGGGAGTCACACAGACAGTGCTTTAAGGTCTCTGGCTTTCCCAGACCAAATTGTCGAATTCCAGGCTACGTAATTTTCGTATGTGGAGTTATGTTACACTTACTAATTATCGCGCACCACCAGACAACCGACGCGTAAGTCAGTGTCGGGCGAACCGAGCTTAAATCCTATACACTAGGTCCTGGGTCCTATACACCTTTTGCAGGTGGCCTATATTCCGTAGGCCTTGTTAACTCTGCTTACATTATGCTCTGTCCAGTTAAGTTTCTTATCCAGGATAACCCTGATATTCTTGAGCGTAAATTCTTTGCCCTCTAGAATCGGAAGACCAAATATTCTAGTGAGTAAGCATAGATCCGTTGTTTCAGGGTTTATATTTAAGCCCCTGGGTTTAGCCCATTTGACAACTATACTCAGTGCCTCCTGAATCTTTCTTGAATCTCATTGGGGTAACAGACCACGAAAACGCCTTCCTCCGTTAGTATCTTCAGGACACTGTTGACTACAGTGACCCACAGCAGTGGAGACAAGATTCCCCCTTGCGGGTCCCCTACAGCACCCTGCCATACCTTTATGACACATTGCACCTTATGTACCTGCAGCTCAGCAAGTGTTTAATGATGGATAAATATTGCCAATAACAAATTTGAAGTTAGCAAAGTTGAAGCTGACTCCTCGTGAAGCATTATTACAAATAGTATAGCCCGAACTTTAATTTACGTTATTGTGAATTCTTTAATTCTCAATCATCTGAAAAGCCTATCCAAATTAACTGTGTATTTTGACAAAGTTATTTGCGATAATTATTGATGGTCAAATATAATAACATATGGCTACTCCTAAACAGCAGCATCAAAAGACTAAGCAGCATCTGGGTGCCGAAGATAAGTACGAAACCCGTTGTGGTGAAATCTTCATAACATTTCAGCGGGTTCTTGTCTTCCAATGTTCATTTTGCGACGAGGAATATAGAAGTGCTGATTTTTTTCTGGAACACTTGATAACTCATACAGAAATCGAAGAAGTAACAGAAATTGTTGAAAATGAAAATGTCAACTATAATTCCAAGGACAAGTCAAGGCCCCAGGAGACAAGCCAAAATTATGACACGGATATTGAATGTGAAACGCTGTCAGATGTCAATAATTCTACAAGAGACATCATCAACCCAGAGTTGGTGCATATGGAAGATGATTGTTTGGGAAAAGAGGACAAGATAGAATTTGATGTTGCTGGAGCCTTGGATGAGGAACTCCATTATTTCGGGAAACTTCACAGTCATGAGGAAGGAGGTGTGCTTCAGAGTAAAGATGATATAGGTGTACTTCATTGTAATGAGGAAGTAGGTCCGCTATATTTCTTTTTTTCATATTTACAATAGCGTACTTACAGGAAAAGCCATGGAAAAAAAAAATTGATGTGTTTACATGTCATAAATGTAACAAAATCTTTAGAACCAAACCAAAGTTGAAGAGACATATGTCAATACACTCCGAAGAACGTAATCATAAATGCACAATTTGTGGATTTGCTTTCAAGGAGAGGAATAATTTATTAGCACACCTTCGACGTCATAGAGGCGAAAAGAACTTGGTGTGTGACGTGTGTTCGAAAAGGTTTTTTACACGCTCAGAAATTGAAAAACATAAGCGCACTCACACTGGTGAGAAGCCATACATCTGCGCGCAATGCGGAATGACTTTTGCCGATTCAACTGGGCTTGGAAGACATACCAAACAGCGGCACAGTCAAGAGGAGGATATGTTTAAGTGTACTAATTGTGAAAAGAGATTCTGGAATAGACGATATCTAAGTAGCCATTTACTTGTGCACACAAAAGAGAAGCCTTTTCCTTGTAGTTTTTGTTCGGCCAGATTTCCGCTACGTAGATCATTGGTGCGGCACGAAAAACTTCATCAAAAGCCTTAAATATGTATATTATTTGTTTATATAATGCTACATTCAGTTGTGTACCAAGAACAAGTGGCGAAGGCAGATACAATAAATATAAACTTAGAATTAAATAACAAAAATAGATTTTATTCTGTGCAGTGGGGTCATAAGAACACATTGTTTAACATTTTAGAGCAAAATTATAGTTAACTTACATAAGTACAGCTAGAAATACCTAAATTAAAAATATCTTCAAAGACTTTGGTTTAAAAGTCATGATTTTAGTTCTATGAGGAATATTTCTCTGTTACTATGTAGTAGTTCGGATAGTGTAAGGTAGCATGTTAACGATTTTCGGGGCTACGCATGCATAGAAATTCAGAAAAAGATTTTACCTCTACTTCGGAACGGCCGACAGATGCATATAATTACTTCTTAAATCATAAGAAGTAATACAGTAGTAATTTCTAAACAAAACTGTTATGTAGGTTTAAATAACGTTTAGACATAAAAACTGAGAAGTTAATGTCACATGCCCATTCTTAAGAAGAATTGTTAAATTATTCAATACTATTAACTTAACGTGGTTTACCATTTTTTAAAATTTCTCTGAATTTTAATTCAGAATTTCAATGAATTTTGAAAAACTTTTCCTTGTAGTTTTTGTTCGGCCAGATTTCCGCTACGTAGATCATTGGTGCGGCACGAAAAACTTCATCAAAAGCCTTAAATATGTATATTATTTGTTTATATAATGCTACATTCAGTTGTGTACCAAGAACAAGTGGCGAAGGCAGATACAATAAATATAAACTTAGAATTAAATAACAAAAATAGATTTTATTCTGTGCAGTGGGGTCATAAGAACACATTGTTTAACATTTTAGAGCAAAATTATAGTTAACTTACATAAGTACAGCTAGAAATACCTAAATTAAAAATATCTTCAAAGACTTTGGTTTAAAAGTCATGATTTTAGTTCTATGAGGAATATTTCTCTGTTACTATGTAGTAGTTCGGATAGTGTAAGGTAGCATGTTAACGATTTTCGGGGCTACGCATGCATAGAAATTCAGAAAAAGATTTTACCTCTACTTCGGAACGGCCGACAGATGCATATAATTACTTCTTAAATCATAAGAAGTAATACAGTAGTAATTTCTAAACAAAACTGTTATGTAGGTTTAAATAACGTTTAGACATAAAAACTGAGAAGTTAATGTCACATGCCCATTCTTAAGAAGAATTGTTAAATTATTCAATACTATTAACTTAACGTGGTTTACCATTTTTTAAAATTTCTCTGAATTTTAATTCAGAATTTCAATGAATTTTTTTAGTTTTCTTACAAACTACACCATTTCCACGTGTAAATGAGAATAGGTCAAGTGTAAATGAGAATAGGTCAATTGTAAATGAGATTTTCCAAGTGTAAATGAGAATAGGTCAAGTGTAAATGCGAATAGGTCAATTGTAAATGAGATTGTCCATGTGAAAATGAGAATAGGTCAATTGTAAATGAGATTTTCCACATGTAAATGAGATTAGGTCAATTGTAAATGAGATTTTTCAAATGTAATTGAGATTAGGTCAATTGTAAATGAGAATAGGTCAATTGTAAATGGGAACAGATCAATTGTAAATGAGAATACGTCAATGTTAATATATACATATATTCAATGCTGTTAATTTAGTATTTAATAATTAATAATTTAGTATTTTAAATAATAATAATAATAATAATAATTTTCATAAATTATGTTACGAGAAATTATTGTTCAATATACGTTTTACGTTGATTTACAATATCAAAAGCATTGAAAAATTAATAAAAATGCATACAACTACAATAATAATTAGAATTTTCAATAATAATAGAATAATTAGATTAGAATTTTCATTAGGTGCCATAGTTATTTACTCCTAATTGAATGAAATGCTTTTTCAGCCGATTCTTTCTTCTTACTGTGTTTGGGATATTAACAAGCTCAAACGGAAGCTCATGAAATACACTCGTAATCAAAAAACAAAGTCTCATTTACACTTGATTTGTTCTTATTTACAATTGATCTGTTCCCATTTACAATTGACCTATTCTCATTTACAATTGACCTAATCTCATTTACATTTGGAAAATTTCATTTACAATTGACCTAATCTCATTTACATTTGGAAAATCTCATTTACAATTGACCTATTCTCACTTTCACATGGACAATCTCATTTACAATTGACTTATTCGCATTTACACTTGACCTAATCTCAATTACACTTGGAAAATCTCATTTACAATTGACCTAATCTCATTTACATTTGGAAAATCTCATTTACAATTGACCTATTCTCATTTACATTTGAAAAATCTCATTTACAATTGACCTATTCTGATTTACACTTGGAAAATCTCATTTACAATTGACCTATTCACATTTACACTTGACCTATTCTCATTTACACTTGGAAAATCTCATTTACAATTGACCTATTCTCATTTACACTTGATCTATTCTCATTTACACGTTGAAATGGTGTAGTTCGATAGCTCCATTTTTACATCTGTGGCCACAAACCAAAACCGCTTAACTCAAGTTAGGACGAAAATGGGAAATTTGCCACTGTTAAATTCAGTTGATTTTAATCTAATTTCAATATTTTTTTATAGTTTTAGAATAACGGCTTAACTTAAAATATGTTTCAGAATATTTCAAAATTAAATTCCTAATTTTATATTAGCCATTCCAATATTAAATTTTCGGAATGGAATAACAGCCTAAGTTGACCTAATTTGTAAATTGGCGAAAGATATAAGAACCAAAGTGTTACTTTTGTTCATAACATTTAAGTAAAAATACAAAATGTCAATGAAGGAAAGAGTAAAATGCGGTAAATTCCGCTAAAGAATAAAATAAATAGTTATTGATTTGTAGTTAAACGAATAGTTAAACGAAACTTTAACTGGTAAATTTACTATTGTGAATTTGCCAAGCTATGAAGTCCATTTAGCTAAAATTTTAGTATGTTTCTTGAGAAATTATAATAATGGATAATCTACACAGAAATTGCCAAGGATCTTCAGAATTCAAATTGGAAGCTGATGTATACGATACACGTGGTGAAGTTTTCATTACATTAAATCATATTCTTGTCTTCCATTGTTCATTGTGCAACAGGAAATATGGAAGTTTTGAGTACTTTTTTGAGCACCTATCAATACAGCACTACGAACAAATTCGAAAGCAGAAACAATACGCAATCAAACGCAAGGAAAATAAATCCGATATGGATCAAGTTACAGAAGGATCTGATGACACAGAAAATGAGAGCCTAGGACGACCCTTGAACGAGACTCTTCATGAGTATGATGAACTGAAATATACGCACCAAATTGATGTAGCAGAGAGATATGCAAGTGGAATAAGTGACCAAGTTAGCCAATCTGAGTCACCGCTAAATACGGAAGATTATTTGAAAGAAATTGAAAATATAGTAATCTTGCACAAACCATATTGTACAACTAATGAACAACTGAGTACAGAAAAACTGAAAATGGAAGCATGTCTGCTACAGCATGCCGTTTAAAAACACAATATTTAATGTTCAACAATTACAGGAAAGGATAACGTCAGAGAAACGCAGACAATTTCCCCGTCTTCCCTCATCAACAGATATTAAACGCACATTTATACATACATACGAATGTAGTGGTAGAAAAACCTAAAAAGCGAAAGAGGATGGGATTATTCAAGTGCAATATATGTAGTAAAACCTTTATCCATAGAGATAATTTGAAGAAACACTTAATTACACATTCTTCGGAACGTAAACATAAGTGTGAACATTGTGGATTTGCCTTTAAGAACCCTTCCAATCCAAAATCCCACGTGCTTCGATTTCATACGGGGCAAAAGAACTTCGACTGTGATTTTTGTTAAAAAAACAACAAAAACCGAATTTGAGGCTCACATGCGAACACACACTCGTGAAAACCCATACATATGTTCCTTCTGTGGCTTAGGGTTTCAAACTGTGAGTAGAATGACGGCACATTCCAGGCGACATACTATGAAGGCACCACTGCAATGCAGTTACTGTAATAAGGACTTCTGGAAAAAAGGTGAATTGAAAGATCACTTGTTGGTGCATACAAAAGAGAAGCCTTTCGCCTGCCCAATTTGTCCAGCAAGATTTCCAAGACGCAAATCAATGCTGAGGCACACTAAACTGCATGAGAAATAGAAACGTAACACTACATTTTAGATACATATATCGCAGATTTTTTAAAATTTTTTGTTTTAACGTTAGGTGGTTAGAAACGAAATTGGATACCGGGGGCTGGTCAGCCATCTTGGAGATATGACCGTTTGAAGATCAAATAAATGGTAACAATAAATCTTAAAAATAAAATGATTCTAAAGCAATTATATTAATTGTGGCAAAAATATGACAATTTTTCCTTGAAACAAAAATTTTTTTCTGCCAAATGACTACATTAAGCTTTAAAGAAATATTTGTGATGAGCTTTTTTTCTTACCTTTAAAATGGTATATAATGTTATACCACAGAATAAATAGTATACAGAAGTCGCATCTCGGAATGCAATGCTTTTTGACATAAGGTGAGGGCGGAACAATCGAGAGAAAAATTTTGCACGCGTACAACAGTGAGTTGGCCAGAACGATTTTATAAAATTTGTCTCGCGTCCCGCGATGTTTTAGAAAAGTCCCTATTTTTGGAAAGAATGCAAGGCAAGCTTGGAACGCGGTAGAACGGGAAGAGAATATACGGTTTTCGACGGTCATGTGCCTATTTAGTTTTATATTTGTGTTGATTTTATAATGTTAAACGTTAATAATAGCAAGTAATTCCTCTTTTTTATACCCTACACCTTAAGGTTAAGAGTGTATTAACCTTGTCACGAAATGTGTAACGCCTTAAACACAATCAGAGACGCAAGACGCAGATTCAAGTTAGGGACGCAAGAAATGGCTCGGATTTAAACCAAATGACAGAGAAGCATTTTCGGGAAGCAGAAGTGTGAAATGTCAAAAATTTCACAGTAGAGAACCATATATATTCATTCTAACCAAAAATCTCGAATTTCATTCGGAGTTTATTTATTTTAATCTGTATTAAAATATATTTAAAATATGTACATTTAAATAATATATAATACAGAATAATAATAAAAAAAGCAACAGAAAAGTACGCACATAATTTTACAGAAGCTGAAATAGAAACAAGAATTAAATGTAAACAAACACAAACAAATAAGAAGAACAAGAACGCTTCTGGGTCCGTCAAAATTAGAATTAGCCCGGATGCGGGACGCAAAATCCGGCAGCAAAGTAGGGAAGCAAAATGCAAAGCAAACTTTTTCCTCGATCTCCATAAGAGCCCGTGTAATTTTGACAGTTAAAAAATGAATCTGCGTCTTGCGTCCCTGATTGTGTTTAAGGCATAACGCATAGAAATAGAGACGATAGGTACAGAAAAGTATATAGAGTAGCGGACATAAAAATCCGGACACCTAAAAAATTATTATATTTCCCATTTATTTTTTTAGCTGCGAATATTTTATTAAGAAAACCCTTAAAAAAATGTTGTTTAACAAGAATTTTCATAACTTTTTTATTACATTTAATAAAACTACAAAATTACACCTGAAAACAATTATAACCTTAAGATTCTAAAAAACTTTACTTTAATACTATGTGGAACCTCCTCTGTTTTTTATGACCATATTAATGCGATCAGGCATTGAGTCAATCAAATTGTGTAGTGTTTGTGCTGTGATACTCTCATACCAGACTTCCTCGATAATGCAGTCTAATTCAGGTAAAGTCATGGGCTTCCTCTTTTTAACTTCTACTTTCATAATGTGCCACAGGTTCTCCATTGGGTTGAGATCAGGGCTATTTTCAGGCCACTGCATTGCCGAAATTCCGACTTTTGATAAGCAATCCTTTACCTTCACAAAAATAAACCGATTTGA
The DNA here is from genome assembly GCA_949629155.1 of Myopa testacea. Lineage (NCBI taxonomy): Eukaryota > Metazoa > Arthropoda > Insecta > Diptera > Conopidae > Myopa > Myopa testacea. The sequence continues at coordinate 28,611,425 of OX451345.1, forward strand.
CAAATTAAAATTTTTGTCAATAATAAATTATTATTATTAATTATTAGTCAATTCTACAATCATCCATAAAACATTATTACTTAACAATTTTGCACGGTGACAAGGCGCAGAATCATCCTGGAATATGACGTTGCCTTGTAGCGAAAAGTGTTGCTCCACAGAGGGGATTAAATTTTCTTCCAGTATGCGCTGGTACATAACAGGATTCACTTTTTGGTCTAGAAGAACCAGCTGTAAAACACCATGATAGGAAAAACATCCCCATACCATTCGGCTACCACCCTGCCCGACGGTACGTTTAATGCATTCGTCGCTGTAACGCTCGCCTTTTCTTCGCCTCACGTACGAAATTCCATCGGATCCAAACAATTTAAACTTGGATTTGTCTGAGAAGATCACTTCTCTCCAATTCACCACAGTCCAATTCTGGTGTTCTTTGGCCCAATTTAGGAGCTTTTGACGCATTTTTGCTGTCAAGAGAGGCTTCTTGGCAGGGTGGCGCGCGCATAAGCCGACTTCTGTGAGTCTTCTACGAACAGTTCTTGTGCTGATTTGGGTTCCACTGTCTTCTTCAAACTCTTTTCTAATATCCTCAGCCATTTTGAAGCAGTTTCGCAAGCTTATGCGTTTTAAGACGCGATCCTCTACCGCATTGACTTTCGGACACGTCCTGACCCTGGTTTCCGCTGCAAAGATTCAGTTTCATTATGCTTTATTAAAAAATCGGTAATGGACGATTTGCTGAATCCAATCCTTCCACTAATGTCCCGGAGACTCAGCTTTTCCGCCCTTAATGCCAAAATCTGAGCTTTATCGGCGCAACTCATTTATTTTAAATTTGGCACTTTTTTCTTTTTTTAAAATTTGTATGGCACGGCACTTGTCAGTAACAACAGAATGATAAAAAAAGCCCATAATGCATGTATTTATATAATATAATTATAAAAATAATTGCCCTATCTACAGACCCTTGTATCTGGGGAGCACTACAACCCTTTGAATGCATACCCACTACCTCTCCGGATTTTTATGTCCGCTACTGTATATTATTGATCAACGTGACCTCCTGAGACCATTTATCCATGTCTGTCTGTCTGTTGTAATCACGATCACAGGAGAACCGGTAAAGATATCGTGATGAAATTTTGCAAAAATATTGTTTCTTGTGGTGTGCAGGTGGTATTGAAAATGGGCAAAATCGGTCCACGACCAAGCCTATTTTTTATTAGAAATGTGACATCAGCGTTCGTTTTTGAGTTATGACAACAAAATTTCATATGGGCGTGATCCGCCCACTTTTAGGTTACACAGGCAAGAGATGGTTATATTGTTAAATTTATAAACTTCCTGAATAAAACTTTAGATAACAACTTGTTTTCCAAAAAAAACATTATTACATCAAAACTGGATGCGGTCCGCCCACTTTTACACTACTTATACAGTATAGCAGTATGAAAAGGTAATGACCACGCCTACTATTTATAAAGAGGCATAGCTAGGACTCATGGAGCCCGGGACGGTTAATCAACTTGCAGCCTCAAAAATTCCTAGAATTCAATCACTCAATGCTTGATTTCCAAAACTGCCGCCCCCGAAATTGTGCCACCCAGAGTGGACCGCCACCCCCGCCCCACCCTAGCTTCGCCAATGTACTTATATCCGTCTTTCCTTATAACCACATATTCCCCTAGTTTCAGTTTAAATTTTTTCTCGATCTCCATAAGAGCCCATGTAAATTTGACAGTTGGAAATGTTTCTTGTCTCCTGTTGCTCCGACTGTGTTTAACGCTTTAGATGCAACTTCATATCTCATCTGACAAAATTACATGGGCTCTTATGGAGAACGAGAAAAAAGATTTTTTTTTCCATCTATTAGATCATCATAGATCATAGATCTAAGCTCAAAGCTCAGTTCCACTTTGCCAACTCGGCGTGTAATCTGATGTACTCTTACCTATCAGGTAGGCAGCAGAGTGTCTTCCACCATATCTGGAAGACTATCATTGGCACTAGAGGTGGGCAGCGGTGTGCCAAAAGGATCAATTCTGGGTACTATCCTTTTTTTACTATATATTAACGACTGCCGAACAGCGTACCGAACTCCTCAGTGCATATTTTTGCTGATGATGTCCAATTATTGTTAGCATGCGATAGATCTGACGCAGAAATCGGGCTACGCAGGGTAATGGGTGACTGTCGAGCAGTTTCCCAATGGGCCGTTAGAAACAACCTCACACTCAATGTTGATAAAACACAAGCTATGGTACTAAGTAGAGGAACACGTCCCGTTGTTCTACCAAGTATTCTCGAAATGGATATAGGCATTACGTTCGAAACGAATATCCGGAATCTAGGTATGTTTATAGGCCAAAACCTCTCGTTGGACAGATAAGTGGCTTCGGTTTGTAGCAGAGTATATTCGACTCTTAGAAATCTTTATCATGTTAAGCACTTCCTACCTAGGGCTTCTAGGCTGAGACCAATCAAAGCCCTGATAATACCTCTATATGCTTGTGAGGTTTATGGCGGATGTAGTTCTGCCTGTCTGAGTAAGCTAAGTAAATGCATACGAGCGGTAGTTAGGTTTGCATTTTCTCTACGTAGTAGAGATCACGTAAGTCATCTGATCGCGCCAACAATTGGCATGGAACTCAAAGCTCTTTCGGTTACAGACTGCTACTGTTATTACATAAAGTTATTAGAGAACGCACCCCAAGTTATCTGTACTGTAAACTTATGCCTGGAAACTCTAATCGAACCGGGAACTTCATTCTTCTGCACATACACAGTTAAGTTAGAGAACGCTCCGGCTTGGTTAGAGGTATTAGGCTATGGAACAACCTACCTATGCACATAAAGAAAACTACTTCGTTAGCTAGATTCAAAAAGGAACTGTTTTTATTCTTGTCCAACAACAGGTAAAGTATTAACTGAACCCAATCGATTGTCACTCAGGTCGTGGTCCTGATAGACTTCTGTTTGCCCCATTGGCTCCCAGTGACTGCATACTCACGAGCCTCAACCATTCCTAACTATCCTCCCTATCCTATTATTTTAAGCTGATTGTCCTGAAAAATACTGCGAGGTTAAATGGACTAAAATTTTCATTCTGAGAAATGACATTCCTGTATGATCGCACTGTTATAATAGTTGTCAACCATTTTATTATTGTGAATTACTCATCTCTATAAAATTAAACATTTGTTTAATTAAAGTTTTGCATAATTTGTCAAGAAAAACTGCAACATTTAAAGAAATATTTTTGGATTAAGAAAATATTAAAATGGCTGAAATACTTAGTGATAGAAAGAATAATAACTACGAGCTATCAGATTTTCAACTGGACGATGATGATGTCTATGATGCACGCTGTGCAGAAATCTTCATCACATTGAATCGTATTCTTGTCTTTCATTGTTTATATTGCAATAAAAAATACGGAAGATTTGGATACTTCCTAGAGCATCTATCATTAGAGCACTACGAAAAAATCAAAGAGCAGGAGATATACGAAAGCAAGCCTTTCGAAAATATTCTTCCCGATTTGGACCAGGTTACAGAAGAATCTAATGACGCAGAAAATGGGAGCCAAGGGCCCTTGGACGAAGCTCTTCATGAATACGATGAACTACAATATACGGAAAACTTTAAAGCAGAAGAGAGATACGAAAGTATAATAAGTGATGAAGGTAGAGTCTCCGAGTTTCCGCAAGATAGTGAAGAAAATTTGAAAGAAATTGAAAATGTAGTAATCTTGCAGAAACCAGATAATAGAAGCGATAAAACTCGGAGTACAGGCCAAGTGAGAGTGGAAGTATGTCTGCTACAACATGTCATTTTAAGCTACGAACCACATTTAATGTTACACAATTACAGGAAAAGCTTTCCTCGAGGAAACGCAGCAAATCGCCTCAGGTCCCATCGTCAACAAACGCTAACCGCAGAACATTGATACATACGAATGCAAGTGAAGAAAAGTTAAAACCAAAAACACGAAAGAAGGGATTATTCAAGTGCGATATATGTAGCAAAACTTATTTTTATAAATATAGTTTGAACCACCACTTAATCATCCACTCTTCGGAACGTAAACATAATTGTGAACATTGCGGATTTGCCTTTAAGGACCCTTCCAATCTAAAATCCCACGTGCTTCGATGTCATACGGGTCAAAAGAAATTCGGCTGTGATTTTTGTTCAAAAAAATTTTTCACAAAAACCGAATCTGAGGCCCACATGCGAACACACACTCGTGAAAACCCATACATATGTTCCTTCTGTGGCTTAGGGTTTCAAACTATGAGTAGAATGACGGCACATTCCAGGCGACATACTATGAAGGCACCACTACAATGCAGTTACTGTAATAAGGATTTCTGGGATAAAGGTCAATTGAAAGATCACTTGACAGTGCATACAAAAGAGAAGCCTCACGCTTGTCCAATCTGTTCAGCACGATTTCCAAGACGAAAATCAATGCTGAGGCACACTAAACTGCATGAGAAATAGAAATGTAAGATTTCATTATAGATACAATATCCCTGATTTTTTTAAATTTCTTGTTTTACCGTTAGGCGGTTAGAAACGAAAGTGAGTAGCGGAGGCTGGTCAGCCATCTTGGAGATATGACCGTTTGAAGGACAAATAAATGGTAACAATAAATCTTAAAAATAAAATGATCTACTAAACCAATTATATTGTTACAAAAATATGATAATTTTTCCTTGAAACAACAATTTTTTCTGCTAAATGACTACATTAAGCTATAAAACAAATGAGCTGTTATTTTTGAAAGTGGTATAAGTCCATTTTTTCATGTATCGAGATATTTAAAGGTTTGCATTTGAAGTAATTTAAAAATATTGGCAAACGATAATCAATTTGAGTGATGTTTTTAACACGTTTTAATTTTGTTATGAAGGAATAATAATTAAAATTATATAATAAATAAACTATATTTCTATCTCCGAATGGATTTGTACCACATTCAAAAATAACATACATATTACAACAATAGTTATAGTTGGTATGTAAGACAATAAACTCATCATATCGGTGTATTTCTCTTTTGTTAGGGATATTTAAGCTTTATACAGTGGCAACATAGTAAATATGCTAAGGTTTTTGTTGTTTTCCAAATTAAAAAGTTATTGTAAATGTATGACTTTCTTTCATACTAGTTTTCTAATAAATCTTATGCGTTTTGTCCCATTTAAACCTCTTCTTAATTTAATTATGATTATTCGGAGTAGACTTATTCCACTTTAAAAAAAAAATATTTTTGTGATAACATTTTATAGTCGAAATTCTTTTGTTGACTTTGTAAAAAAATCGTACTCCATTCAATGTATGATTATTAATATGGAAAGAATGTCTCTATATCTTACTAAAATTACCATTAACTAATTTTTTTTAAAAACTGGACTTATACTACTTTTAAATATAACAGCTCATATATAGGATACAAACTAAAAAGCAAACTTTATACTCGATCTCCATAAAAGCCCATGTAAATTTGACACTTGAAAATGTTTCTTGTCTTCTGTTGCTCCGACTGTGTTTAACGTTTTAGATGCAACTTCATATCTCATCTGTCAAAATTATATGGGCTCTTATGGAGAACGAGAAAAAAATTTTTTTTTTCCATTTCACCGTTACGTTTGGCTGCCTAGTTTCGCCGCTAGCATTCGTTAATTATCTAATACAGCGGCTTTTGATAGCGACACATGTTTTTTCTTCTTCCTTCTTTGTGTCTTTTGTAGTTTTTTATTTACAATTTTTTGATATTTCAGCCAGGAGATGAAGCTATGGTTGTGTTTGTCATCGCTAGAGTTTGGCAGCTCTCCACGAATGAAGTTGCATCTAGCAGCTACAACTGTGGGCAAAAAATTTTTAATTGCAATTTATACCACACCCCTACCCCCTAGAATCAAACAAGCAAACATTCTTGGGGGCGTGGCTTTTGTTTGGAGGAGCAATATCTCCTAAAGTATGAGAGATACAGAGATATCTCAGAAAAAGGTCTGCTTAGGATCTATAATATAATTATGTATTTTCTTGATTTTTTGTTGTTGTTGTAATTACCTTAGAAAACAACAAGAACGACATTTGTTTGTCCTGAAAAATACTGCGACGTTAAATGTACTAAAATTTACATTCTGAGAAATGACATTCCTGTATGATCGCACTGTTATAATAGTTGTCAACCATTTTATTATTGTGAATTACTCATCTCTATAATTGAATTGAACATTTCTTTAATTAAAGTTTGCATCATTTGTCAAGATAAACTGCAACATTTAAGAAGTATTTTTGGATTAAGAAAATATTAAAATGGCTGAAATACTTAGTGATAGAAAGAAGAATAACTACGAGCTATCAGATTTTCAACTGAACGATGTCTATGATGCTCGCTGTGCAGAAATCTTCATCACATTGAATCGTGTTCTTGTCTTTCATTGTTTATATTGCAATAAAAAATACGGAAGCTTTGGATACTTCCTAGAGCATCTGTCATTAGAGCACTACAAAAAAATCAAAGAGCAGGAGATATACGAAAGCAAACCTTTCGAAAATATTCTACCCGATTTGGACCAGGTTACAGAAGAATCTAATGACGCAGAACATGGGAGCCAAGGGCCCTTGGATGAAGCTCTTCATGAATACGATGAACTACAATATACGGAAAACTTTAAAGCAGAAGAGAGATACGAAAGTATAATAAGTGATGAAGGTAGAGTCTCCGAGTTTCCGCAAGATAGTGAAGAAAATTTGAAAGAAATTGAAAATATAGTAATCTTGCAGAAACCAGATAATAGAAGCGATGAAACTCGGAGTACAGGCCAAGTAAGAGTGGAAGTATGTGTGCTACAACATGTCATTTTAAACTACGAACCACATTTAATGTTACACAATTACAGGAAAAGCTTTCCTCGAGGAAACGCAGCAAATCACCTCAGGTCCCATCGTCAACAAACGCTAACCGCAGAACATTGATACATACGAATGCAAGGGAAGAAAAGTTAAAACCAAAAACACGAAAGAAGGGATTATTCAAGTGCGATATATGTAGCAAAACTTATTTTTATAAATATAGTTTGAACCACCACTTAATCATCCACTCTTCGGAACGTAAACATAATTGTGAACATTGTGGATTTGCCTTTAAGGACCCTTCCAATCTAAAATCCCACGTGCTTCGATGTCATACGGGTCAAAAGAAATTCGGCTGTGATTTTTGTTCAAAAAAATTTTTCAGAAAAACCGAATCTGAGGCCCACATGCGAACACACACTCGTGAAAACCCATACATATGTTCCTTCTGTGGCTTAGGGTTTCAAACTATGAGTAGAATGACGGCACATTCCAGGCGACATACTATGAAGGCACCACTACAATGCAGTTACTGTAATAAGGATTTCTGGGATAAAGGTAAATTGAAAGATCACTTGACGGTGCATACAAAAGAGAAGCCTCACGCCTGCCCAATCTGTTCAGCACGATTTCCAAGACGAATATCAATGCTGAGGCACACTAAACTGCATGAGAAATAGAAATGTAAGACTACTGCTTTAAACACAATTGGAGCAACAGGATACAAGATACATTTTTAGCTGTCAAATTTACATGGGCTCTTATGGAGATCGAGAAAAAAGTTTGCTTTCCAGTTTGTTGCCGTGGTTTGCATTCCATTTTGTATCTTGTCTCCGGGCTAATTTCTAATTTTGACAGCAACAGAATCATTCTTGTTCTTCTTCGGTGTGTTTGTTTACAATGTGTCATGTAAAATTTGACAATTTGCATTGTGAGGGGTGTCACACTAGGCATCTTAATGCCAATTTATTTAAATTAATATTTAATGAAATTTTTATTATTATTATTACAAGCAATTTATTTCTGAAATAGAAAATATACGGCATTCCTATTTAAAAAAAATTACTCAAAATATTTATCAATTGCTAACAGAAATGGAAAATCCTCTAAAAAAGTTTGCTGGAGAAAATGTAAGAAACAGTTGAAGGTTTTCTAAGACGGCCTCAAGTGGCCTAGTGTTACACTACCATTAAGAATTTGACATATGAAATTTTTGTTGCTGAGCAACAGTTGCCCAGCCATTATAATTAACGCCATGGAATTTCTTGTTGCTTGGAAATGTTGCTGTATCCTGTTGCTCCGATTGTGTTTAACTCTTATATTTTAGATACAATATCGCTGATTTTTTTAAATTTCTTGTTTTACCGTTAGGCGGTTAGAAACGAAAGTGAGTAGCGGAGGCTGGTCAGCCATCTTGGAGATATGACCGTTTGAAGGTCAAATAAATGGTAACAATAAATCTTAAAAATAAAATGATCTACTAAACCAATTATATTGTTACAAAAATATGATAGTTTTTCCTTGAAACAACATTTTTTTCTGCTAAATGACTACATTAAGCTATAAAACAAATGAGCTGTTATTTTTGAAAGTGGTATAAGTCCATTTTTTCATGTATCGAGATATTTAAAGGTTTGCATTTGAAGTAATTTAAAAATATTGGCAAACGTTAATCAATTCGAGCGATGTTTTTAACACTATATTATACCCTTTATTATATACACTATATATATATAACCTCTTAAGTTTTATTATGAAATAATAATTATTGAAAATATTTCAAAAAATAAAAGATTTTTTAGCTCCAAATGGACTTTACATCTTTCAAAAATAACATTTTTGCGATAACATTTGTGTTGTTATATTTGAAAGTGGAATAAGTATTGAGATATTTAAGGGTGTGCATTTGAATAAATTTAAAAATATTGTCAAAAGCTAATCAATTTGAATGATGTTTTTAACACTTTTTAATTTTGCTATGAAGGAATAATAATTAAAATTATCTAATAAATAAACGATATTTCTATCTCCGAATAGATTTATACCACATTCAAAAATAACATACATATTACAACAATAGTTATAGTTGGTATGTAAGACAATAAATTCATCATATCGGTGTATTTCTCTTTTGTTAAGGATATTTAAGCTTTATACAGTGGCAACATAGTAAATATGCTAAGGTTTTTGTTGTTTTCCAAATTAAAAAGTTATTTTAAATGTATGACTTTCTTTCATACTAGTTTTGTAATAAATTTTATGCGTTTTGTCCCATTTAAACCTCTTCTTAATTTAATTATGATTATTCGGAGTAGACTTATTCCACTTTAAAAAAAAAAAATATTTTTGTGATAACATTTTATAGTCGAAATTCTTTTATTGACTTTGTAAAAAAATCGTACTCCATTCAATGTATGATTATAAATATGGAAAGAATGTCTCTATATCTTACTAAAATTACCATTAACTAATTTTTTTTAAAAACTGGACTTATACCACTTTTAAATATAACAGCTCATATGTATATAGGATACAAACTAAAAAGCAAACTTTATTCTCGATCTCAATAAAAGCCCATGTAAATTTGACACTTTAAAATGTTTCTTGTCTTCTGTTGCTCCGACTGTGTTTAACGCTTTAGATGCAACTTCATATCTCATCTCTCAAAATTATATGGGCTCTTATGGAGAACGAGAAAAATTTTTTTTTTCCATTTCACCGCCTAGTTTCGCCGCTAGCATTCATTAATTATCTAATACAGCGGCTTTTGATAGCGATACATATTTTTTCTTCTTCCTTCTTTGTATCTTTTGGGTTTTTTTTTTTTTTTAAATTTTTTGAGAGTTCAGCCAGGAGCTGAAGCTATGGTTGTGTTTGTCATCGCTAGAGTTTGGCAGCTCTCCACGAATGAAGTGTGGCTTTTGTTTGGAGGAGCAATATCTCCTAAAGTATGAGAGATACAGCTATCTCAGAAAAAGATCTGCTTAGGATCGATAATATAATTAGTATTTTTTTGATTTTTCACATAATTAAGAGATAATTTAGTTTTACGAAAGGAATGATGGAGGTTGCGTTAACAAAATGTGTTTTTTCTTTCTTATATGACAACAAGGGTACAAGTTGGAACTTGTCCTTTGAAGGCCTGTAATAGTAGATATTATATACCTTTCCAACGGTATAGAATATCTTGTGATATCTCTTACAGTTTTAACCACACTTATTGGAAATTAGTGTTAAGTGCATATCCGCTTACGCAGCTCAGACTTGGCTACATGAAATACCCTTCCAATGATATCTATAACATGGTGATATCTCATATATTTAAGGAGATACAGACACAAATTTTCTAATCTCAATATGCTATTACTCTGAAACTAAAAGAGTGCTGCAAGTTTTGTTGTTGTAATTACCGTAGAAAACAACAAGAACAGCACTGGGCATTTTGTACAAAAGTAAATCTGTTCCCTTATTTTAAGCTGATTGTCCTGAAAAATACTGCGACGTTAAATGTACTAAAAATTTACATTCTGAGAAATGACATTCCTGTATGATCGCACTGTTATAATAGTTGTCAACCATTTTATTATTGTGAATTACTCATCTCTATAAAATTGAACATTTGTTTAATTAAAGTTTTGCATAATTTGTCAAGAAAAACTGCAACATTTAAAGAAATATTTCTAGATTAAGAAAATATTAAAATGGAAGTACTTAGTGATAGAAAGAACAATTACTACGAGCTATCAGATTTTCAACTGGACGATGATGATGTCTATGATGCTCGCTGTGCAGAAATCTTCATCACATTGAATCGTGTTCTTGTCTTTCATTGTTCATATTGCAATAAAAAATACGGAAGCTTTGGATACTTCCTAGAGCATCTGTCAATAGAGCACTACGAAAAAATCAAAGAGCAGGAGATATACGAAAGCAAGCCTTTCGAAAATATTCTTCCCGATTTGGACCAGGTTACAGAAGAATCTAATGACGCAGAAAATGGAAGCCAAGGGCCCTTGGACGAAGCTCTTCATGAATACGATGAACTACAATATACGGAAAAATTTAAAGCAGAAGAGAGATATGAAAGTATAATAAGTGATGAAGGTAGTCTCTCCGAGTTTCCGCTAGATAGTGAAGAATATTTGAAAGAAATTGAAAATGTAGTAATCTTGCAGAAACCAGATAATAGAAGCGATGAAACTCGGAGTACAGGCCAAGTGAGAGTGGAAGTATGTCTGCTACAACATGTCATTTTAAACTACGAACCACAACATTTAATGTTACACAATTACAGGAAAAGCTTTCCTCGAGGAAACGCAGCAAATCGCCTCGGGTCCCATCGTCAACAAACGCTAACCGCAGAACATTGATACATACGAATGCATGTGAAGAAAAGTTAAAACCACAAAAACGAAAGAAGGGATTATTCAAGTGCGATATATGTAGCAAAACTTGTAGTCATAAATATAGTTTGAAGCTCCACTTAATTACCCATTCTTCTGAACGTAAACATAAGTGCAAATATTGTGGATTTGCTTTCAAGGATCGTTCCAACCTATTGGCCCATGAGCGGCGTCATACGGGAAAAAAGAACTTCAGCTGTGATATCTGTTCAAAAATGTTTTTCACAAGAACCGAAACTGCGACCCACATGCGAACACACACTGGTGAAAGACCGTATGTTTGCTCGTTCTGTGGCTTAGCGTTTCAAACATCAAGTAGGATGACGGCACATGCTAAGCGGCACACTGAAAAGGCACCACTAGAATGCAGTCATTGCAAAAAGGAATTCTGGGGAAAAGCTGTTTTGAGAGAGCACATGATAGTACACACAAAAGAGAAACCTTTTGTGTGCCCCATATGTTCGGCCCGATTTCCAAGACAGAGGTCAATGCTTAGGCACATTAAACTCCATGAGAAGTAGAAATGTAAGACTACAATGTAGATATATTATTAGTATGCTACATTACAATAAATATCTGTCAATTAGATTTATTTCAACAAAATTTATCAACAGTAACTATTGATAATAATTAGTAATCGTATTAATTCATCAAATCGGTATTAAATTCACCAAAAGAATACTTATGTTGAATAGCTTACCAGTAAACGTAAAAATATTACATTTAGAGATATTCAAACTTTGACCATTTGTGCATCTTCAATCAATTTATGACATTCTCTAGACAAGTCATTAATAAGTATAAGGAACAAAAGACGACCTAAATGGCTTCCTTGCGGAAAACCAGACTATACCTAAATAGAACTAGAAAATTAACATACGAATCAATCCATTTGAGGAATTTAGAATGTACCCCTCTGGGTACACTGGATCTGGGAAAAGATGGAGTCTTCTCTAATTTAAGCAATAATATAGAGTCCATATACAGTAACTCTATTTACATACATGCAATTTCTATTTACTTATGCAATAATTGCTAAAAATAGGTAGGTTCGAAAAAATATTGTAGATCTGCCAATACAAAATTGGTGCTGAAGCTCAGCTACTTAGTTTAACTATAGCTGCGTTTCTTAAGTGTATAGATCTTCCACATACAACTAACACCCAGGTTTTACCCAGGTCTCCATCTGGGTTATAGGGAAATTTTAAGATTCTCTTCTTTTTTTTGCGTAGCCTTCACGCATTCAGAAAAACGTCAAAAAATAAAATTTGAAGAAAATTTTGTGTGGAGAACTGTATAGTTAATTAAAATAACGCGATTAATATTACGCTATGTTTAAAAGATAATGAAATTAAGTTGGATGGGATTTTCAATGTAGCGAAATTTCCCTCGACGTTTTTTTACTACAGCTTACATATGAATCAAGTTTTTTTTCTTGCCTTGTAGAAAAATGGCTTTACACAATTTTTTAATAGCACCTTAATGTGGAGACTTAATAGAGATGGCGAGGTTTCTGCTTCAGATCCTACTTTTAAAGTGATCGAACACTGGAATCTTCGTTGAAATACATTGCGAATAAACTACAAATTTCTTCGGGATTTTCAACACACATGTTTAGATATTCCATTGATTTAGGTAAATTATGTTTATGCTTGCAATTAAACAAAATCTATTAGGTCATTAAGTATGAAATGTCTGATTATGAAACGAAAGTTTAGTTTATCTCCAGTTATCTGGAGAGTTAGTTTAGTTTTAGTTATCCAGTTATCTCCAGAAAGTTTAGTTTATGATCTCCAATAAGAAAAAATATGATTTCGTTCCGCAATTTTAACGTTAACTTTTTTATGCCTGCAGCGAAGAAGTTTGTGGGGCGAGCGGCAGTGAAATCCGAAAAGGCATCTTCCACAGCTTGAGAACTGAAGGATATTCCTGGTAAGAACTGGTCCAATGCCTGGAATAAGTGGGAGTCCGTTGGTGAAAATGCCGGTGAACGGTGGGTGACAGAGTTTCCAAGCCTAGCTCCTGCAATTTGAGTAGCGTTGTTCGAGCGACATGTGGTCGCGCGTTGTCTTGTAAGAGGATTGGACGGTCTCTATTGACTAATCTAGGATGTTTAATGGAAAGCTCTCTCATCATCACGTCCAACTGTAGTAGACATCACTGTAGTAGATTGCAGTAGACATCCGCTGTTATGGATTGGCCAGGTCTCATAAGGCTGCAACGGATAATTCCGGCTCTGGACCACCAAACAGACAACATAAGCTTTTTCTGATTACTGGTTTAGGGATCTGTTTCGGAACCTCTTTTTCATCCAACCATTGTGCCGATTGTCGAATAAAATCCAGTTTTCATCAACCGTTACAATGCGGTGTAGAAAAGATTCGATTTTATACCATGACAGTAAAGAAAAGCAAGTTTCGAAACGATTTTTTTTTCGCTCGTTTAGCTCATACGGAACCCATCGATCCAGCTTTTTCATCTTATCAATGTTTTAAGTGATCCAAAATTGTTAGAATGAAACGGTAAACCCTGCTGCTGGTTCACGCGTAGTTTGGACGTATCTGCTTCCACTACAGCTTTCAGGTTAGCATTATCCAATTTACTCGCCGGTCTTCCATGTGGTTCATTGGCAAGGCTAAAATCACCAGAACGAAACTTATCAAAGCAACGACGTAAGGTCCGATGATTAGCTGCACCTTCCCCAAATACTTCATTGATTTTTCGAGCTGTTTGCGATGCATAGATTCCGCGACGAAACTGATATTGGAAAATTATCCGCTTTTTTCCTTTCCATTGTATTATGAAAGCTACTCTATATCAGATGATTCGAAAAGGAACTACGATTTGCACTATGAGTTTGAAAGAGTAATGATGCACCTTCATTATAAGAATATAAAAACCGTTATAGTCAAGTGTCAACTCTCAAACTGAGCTGTTATGAAGATCTGACATTTCATACTTAATGACCGGTGTCACACTTGACATCTTGAGACCGCATCAGAAAAAATTGTTTACGTTGATCGCTGTTACACTACAAAAAATTGTGCGCGTCCTCAAAGTCTGCAAGTAGTACTTTTTTTGGTTTTGCGTGTATCTCGTTCTCTCGCGTGTATCTAATTTTTTTACACACAAAAAAACAAAAGATGGGAGAGTAAAATTCCCACCAAGATTGTACGGTACTGTAACCACGGCCTTATTCCGCTCAAAAATACCATATTGGGAACTAAATGAGAACTAAAATGTATTTCGTGACAAATGACAACCCTGAATGCTTGTAGTATGGTCATGGTTGTCAAGTATTTTGTTACTGTGAATTGCTTAACTCTAGAATATTAAATATTTGCTTAATTCAGTGTGCATGATTTGTTAAGCAAAATTGCTAGATTACAAGAAATATTCTAAGATTAAGCAGCAATCAAAATGACTGAAATAAGTAATCAAAAGAATAATAACTACGAGTTGCCAGATTTTCAGCTGGACGGTGATGATGTCTATGATGCTCGCTGTGCCGAAATCTTTATCACCTTGAATCGTGTTCTCGTCTTCCATTGTTCATTTTGCGACAAAAAGTATGGAAGCTTTGGATACTTTCTAGAGCATCTGTCAATACAGCACTATGAAAAAATCCAAGAACAGGAGAAATATGAAACCAAGCCTTTGCAAAGTTTTCAACCCGATTTTAACCAGGTTACAGATGAATCTAATAACGCAGAAAATGGAAGCCAAGGGCCCTTAGACGAAGCTCTTCATGAATACGATGAACTACAATACACTGAAAAGTTTAAAGTAGAAGAGAGATACGAAAGTGAAATAAGCGATAAAGATAGTCACTCCAAATTGCCGAGAGATGGTCAAGAATATTTGAAAGAAATTGAAAATGTAGTAATTTTACAAAAACCCCATAATAGAAACGATGAAATTCCGAGCACGACCCAAGTGAGAATGGAAGTATGTCTGCTACAACATGTCACTTCAAACTACTAACCACAACATTTAATGTTACACAATTACAGGAAAGTCTTTCCTCTGGGAAACCCAGCATATCGCCCCCGTTGCCGTCGTCCACAAACATTAAACGAAGAGCATTGATACCTACGAATACAAGTGAAGACAAATTAAAACCAAAAAAACAGAAGAAGAAGGGATTATTCAAGTGCGATTTATGTAGCAAAACTTGTTATTATAAATATAATCTGAAGCTCCACCTGAGCACCCATTCTTCAGAACGTAATCATAAATGTGAATATTGTGGATTTGCTTTCAAGAATCGTTCCAACTTATTGGCCCATGAGCGGCGTCATACGGGACAAAAAAATATCAGCTGTAGTATCTGTTCGAAAAAGTTTTTCACAAGAACCGATTGTGAGTCCCATATTCGAGTACAACACACCGGTGAAAAACCATACGTATGTTCCTTCTGTGGTTTAGCGTTTCAAACTTCGAGTAGATTGACTGCGCATTCCAAGCGACACACTGAAAAGGCACCACTTAAATGTAGTTATTGTACAAAGGAATTCTGGTCAAAACCAGATATGAAAGATCACTTGTTAGTGCACACAAAAGAGAAGCCTTTTGCCTGCCCCATCTGTTCGGCCCGATTTCCAAGACGCAAGTCAATGCTTAGGCACACTAAACTCCATGAAAAGTAGAGATGTGAGACTATATTTTAGATATATTATTATTATGTTGTATTACATATTTATAAATTAGCATTATTAACAAAATTATGAAGAATCATGATTAATAATAGTGATCGAATCAATCCATTATATCGGTATTAAATTAATCAAAGGAATTTAAAAGAGATCACATTTCACATACATACATACTTATGCATCTAAAAAAATCTGTTATTTTTTTTCTGTTGTTTTTTCCTTTCTAATACTTGGAGGAGAGCTTTCTCTGGTAAACGTCTTAATACATTTAGGTAATTTTGCTCAACATTCAACATTGAGCCCAATCCAAAGCCCGGTTAAATATTTCGACAGCTTCGTTTGGTTCTATTGTCTGTACATTTGTACTCGTATCTAAATCGTTGTCATCATCATCGGTCACTTCTAACTCCTCATTTTCACACGAATTAGAAACATTACCCAGTACAACATCTTCATTCCACTTCTGAATGGATGGTACTGTATAGTCAACCTTAAAAAATGTATAAAGTTACTGGTCGTGTCGTTAAAATAATTTTAAAAAGCGACAAACCTGAGGATTTGTATCATAAAGCAGATCAACTACGAGCTCCATTTGTTGTTGCAGTTACGAGTTTATTTTTTCTTTCAATATGCTTAACGGAATATCTTCCTCCGGATCTGTCTCATTTTCTCAAAATGTCTGTCTCAAAATTGAAACGCAAAACAGTTTGCCAGCATTTTGCCAATGTATCTTTGCTAACTTTATTCCATGCGGCTTCTAAAAGAATAACACAATCCCTTAATGTAACAGCTTTCATCGAATCTACTAGATCTGATTTTTTTTGTTGCTATCATGGCTGGAAGACTGTTTATATACAGCTTCGTTATTTTAATTGCGTTTTGATCCATAGGTTGGATAAGTGGGGTTACATTCGGAGGAAAAAACATTGCAATTATGTTTCCATCTTCTGTTTTAAGCTCTAATTCAATCGGATGAGACGGAGCATTGTCTATCAGAAGGAGCGCTTTAACTGGCAAGTTCTTTTTTAAAAGAAAATCTGTTACCTAAAATTAGAAAATCTTAGCTATTCTGCAGCAGAACAGATATGTATTAACCTGTCGCACAAAGGATTTGCGAAACCTATCGCAGAAAATAGCTGATGTCATCCATGAAGACTTGGAACTCTTGTACTCAGTTGGGCAGTTAAAATTTTTGAAAACGCGTGGATTTTTTGCCTTCCCAATCACCAACAATTTAAGCTTATGATTTTCGGAAGCATTAGCGCAACATAAAAAAGAAACGCGTAGTTTTTCTGTCTTTACGCCTGGAGCAGTCCTTTCAGCACTTGATACGTAAGACTTTTCTGGCAAAATTTTCCAGAATAAGCCAGATTAATCAGCATTATACAATTGATCATGGCATAGACCCATTTTTTCAATTTTTTGTTCTAGTTTGATTTTAAATGGTTCGACAATTAAAGGCTGCTTTAATTGCTGCTGCTGCGAAGATAGCTTTTCTCCAGTTATTTTAAGCAGGCGAACTCCAAATCTTTTTTTAAAACCTTGCAACCATCCATCCCTTGCGTTAAAAGAACATTCCTTTTCTTTTACTTTTAGATGAATCTCTTTAGCCTTTTGTTTGAGCGCTAATGCATTAACCGGATAATTCCTTTCTCTCTGCTTAACAAACCATTGATACAGGCGCTTTTCAATTTTCGGCAACTCTAATGCTCTTAATGTCTTTCTTTTTCCCGGACCGGAAAGTGTGTTATTACCACAGTCCAAAATTTTATTTTTTTTCATTTTTATCTTGCTAATTGTTGATTTTAAGATATCATATTGCTTTGCTAAAGCTACCGCACTTGCACCCTTTTCTAATAAATCCAAAATATTTGCCTTTTCTTGTAATTTCGGTTGTTTTGAGCACATTTTGGTAATGTGATACTTACGAGAACAAAAGCAACTGAACATAAAAAAGACAACACAGAGATGCAATTTTTGTTCTATTCTACGTACTTATAAGGGGAATACCCAAATTTCTGAACTAATTTCATAAAATAAATGTGTGTGTGATCAAAACTGTGTATTTTAACTCTTGCTAAATTCAAAATTTTGGTTTATTTAAAGTTGACGTTTTAGTTTTGTGGTTTGGTTGACGTTTTAGAGTAGACAATGTAAAAAATTAAGGGTTGAAGTTTTGGGATGTTGACGTAAACTAATGTTGAATGTTGTTTTCCCGAGTGCACTGTATAACATATTATATACGATTTTAAAGGTAAAAGAACAAACTTTCCATAAATGTAATTTGTTTTATACCTTAATCTGTCAGTTTGGAAGAAAAAAATTGTTGTTTCAAAGTCAACTTGTCACATTTTTCTAAAAATAAATATAACTCCTTCATAGCCATGTTATGGACACAAATGTGTATTACATAAATGAAAGGTATTAAAAATACCTTTCCAACAGTACTGTGTTAGTTCCGCTAGCTCTCTTAGTTTATGAGATAAGTGACTTTTATTAAACCATTTATTTGACCTTCAAACGGTCATAAATCCGAGATGGCTGACCAGCCGCCGATAAAAACCCACTTCCGTTCGTGATAATCCCAACTAACGGTAAAAAAAAGATCATCAAAATCTGAGCTATTCTGCATTTATGCCCAAAAATCGTAAAATCATAAATATTATAAAGTTTGCCGTTACTATTTAATAGAATGAAAGGAGTAGTTAGCTTGTGATGGTAGAATGAAAATGGGGTAGTTCGCTAGCGATGGATGGGAAGTTTTTTTCTCGTTTTCCATAACTGTGGTACCTAAATTAGTGCGTCAGGCGTTGCGTTGATCACTGCGTCTTCAAAACGATGCTAGGCTAAACCGAAATAATAGCGTCGTTGCCTCAACATATGTTCTATCAAAAATTTTTTAAACATTCACACGCACATGAACATTTTTTTAACATCTGCCGCCAAATTCACTTCGTAGTGCATACCAAAATTGGAAATTCGAACTGACGGAGAGCGTCAGTGCGTTGCTGGTTACTAACTGTTCCCAATATTATTTTGACAGCAACGCAGTGTGTAATTTTGACATTTTACTAGCGATCTGACTGTAAGATATTACTACCATTCGAGCAATTTGAAGTGAATTCACTTCTATCGCTCATAAAATTTTTTGCTGCGATTTTGATTGTGTCAAGTCTTAGCGAATGACAACTTCCATGGCTCGTAAATTTTGCTGGCGGTATTGATTGTGTTTATAATAGTTCTCAACCGTTTTATTATTGTGAATTGCTCACCTCGAGAAAATTGAACACATATTTAATTAAAGTTTGCTTGATTTGTCAATTTGGAAGATTTAAAAAAATTATTTTTGGATTAAACACCAATTAATATGGTTGAAATAAGTGATCAAACTAATTACTACGAGTTGTCGGATTTTCAACTGGATGGTGACGATGCCTATGATGCTCGCTGTGCCGAAATATTCATCACGTTGAATCGTGTTCTTGTCTTTCAATGTTCATTTTGCAATAAAAAATACGGAAACTTTGGATATTTTCTAGAGCATCTGTCAATACAGCACTTTGAACAAATCGAAGAGCAGGAGAAATATGAAACCAACCCTGTGGAAAGTATTCAGCCCGATTTGGACCAGGTTATAGAAGAATCTAATGAAGAAAATCCCTTGGACGAGACTCTTCATGAGTACGATGAACTAGAATACACGGAAAAATTTAATGTAGAAGAGATAGACGAAAGTATAATAAGCGACGGAGGTAGTCACTCAGAGTTTCCAGAATATGGTGAAGAATATTTGAAAGAAATTGAAAATGTAGTAATCTCTCAAAAACCACATCATAGAAACGATGAGACCCAGAGCAAAGACCAAGTGAGTGGAAGTATATCTGATATAACATGTCATTTAAAACTGTAAACTAAAACATTTAATTTTACACAATTACAGGAAAATCTTTCCTCCGGGAAAGGCAGCAAATCCCCTCTGTCCCCGTCGTCAATAAACGTTAAACCCACAATATTGATCCACGCGAATGCAAGTGAAGAAAAGTCAAAAACAAAGAAAGAAAGCAACAAAGGATTTTTCAAGTGCGACATATGTGGCAAAACTTGTAGGCGTAGTGCGAAACTTCACTTACTCACCCATTCTTCGGAACGTAATCATAAATGCGAATATTGTGGATTTGCCTTCAAGGACCGTTCCAATTTAAAATCCCACGTGCGTCGATGTCATACGGGGAAAAAGAACATCAGCTGTGATATCTGTTCAAAAAAGTTTTTCACAAGAACCGAATCTGAGGCTCACATGCGAACACACACTGGTGAAAAACCGTATATGTGTTCTTTCTGTGGCTTAGCGTTTCAAACGGCAAGTAAGATGACGACACATGCTAAGCGACATACTGAAAAGGCACCACTAGAATGCAGTTACTGTAAGAAGGATTTGTGGTCGAAACAAGATATGAGAGATCACTTGTTAGTACACACAAAAGAGAAGCCTTTTGCCTGCCCCATCTGTTCGGCCCGATTTCCAAGACGCAAGTCAATGCTTAGGCACACTAAACTCCATGATAAATAGAGATGACTACATTTTAGATATACATATTATTATTATGCTATATTACATTAAATATCTATCAATTAGATTTATGGCATTAACAAAATGTAATCAAGACTAGTATAAATCAGTTTGTAGTTATCTATTACATGGGTAGCCAAGCTGTCTGTAGGTAGGAACCAAATTGCGCAACTATGAAAGTCCTTGCGACCAAATATAGCCCAAACAAATATAGCGACTTAAATGTGACAGTTAACAAGCCCTGAGTAAACATTTTTTTTATTTACTCAGACTACCACTACCAACAAATTTCGTAAGATTTAAAGTTAAGATGTGTTTTTGGTAGAATGCGCTAACTTCAGAGAGCTACAACTAATCGTGCAATTCCTATGAGGCTCGCGAGCAGCACACTCTCCAGTCTATCTATTAAGGCAGGCATCCACCAAAAATTCAGCACGCGAACTGTTCGCGTTCTTTTGTCTCCACCAAAAATCAACACAAAAGCTGCTCGCGAACTGATCGTGCGCAGCTCGCTCGCTGAAGGCGAACAGCTTCCCGAAAAGTTTGTGCGTCATATCCACCAAATTATGAGTGCACGTATGAAAGCTACACGTCGGTTTTTGTTCCGCTTTTCGGTGGATACAAACAAATTCTTCCAACTTCTGTTCGCGTTCTTTTTGTGATCTGCTTTTTTGCTTTCCATTTAAAATGGAAAGGTAAGAAAGGTATTAAAATGAACTTTTATTTATGTTAGACAATATGTTATCGAAAAAGTATTACTTTTCAAGAGAAATGAAATTTTAGATTTATTTTATAATTTTTATTAATTTTTTACTAAGTAAAACGAATCATCAACCTACATATATACTTATCCCAATGTTACAAGAGTACAGTTCCTTACCTCTCTTTAAATATATACATATATCATCAGGATCGGTGCAGGATTTTAGGAGAAAATACATTTTTAAAATCACAATCGCTTGAATTTTACTACTGTGAATTCAAAATCGCTAGTCTAATTTTTTGCTTAAATTTTATTTACATTAGAAATATTTTATGTATGTATGTATGTCTAATGATGGCTACGCAGTAAAATATTGGCATAAATGCAGAATAGCTGCCAAGCTCAGATTTTTTTTTACCGTTAGTTGGGACCATCAGGAACGGAACTGTATGGTTTTTGTCAGGGGCTGGTCAGCCATCTTGGATTTATGACCGTTTGAAGGTCAAATAAATGTACTAATAAAAGGCACTTATCTCGTAAACTAAGTGAGGTAGCGGAACAAGCGAAGTACTGTTGGAAAGGTATTTTGAATACCTTTAATTTATATACTATACTTGTTTGTCCATAACATGGCGGTCAGAGTTCGGAAATGTGCTCTCTTAAAAACACAAACACAATTTTGCTTAGCACCGTGTGATGCCCTCAGCTTAGAACACAAGCACTGTGCAAACACAAAAAAAGAAAAACACCGTGCCAGAGCTAGCTACAGCAACACAGCTCCGTGTTTCGGAGACGAACGCTAGCACGAAACACACTTTCATTATACACCGAGCTCAGCACCTCTCATGTGTTTCACATTTGTTTCTCCGCACCGACAGCGAGAAAGCAGCGCGAAAATTAGCTCTAGCATCGTGCTAGCAAAAAGAGCCGAATTGTGCTACGAAAAGTGCCGGATTGTGCTAGCAAAAAGTGCCGAATTGTGCCAGCAAAAAGAGCCGGATTGTGCTTTCGAAAAGAGCAGAATCGTGCGTGCTAGATGTGCAGCTAGCCAACACATCCAAGGCAAAGTATTGTGCGCAGATAAAGGCATTGAATGAGAGTTTTTTGTGTTTTTAATGCAATATTGGTTCGAGCTAAGAATTTAGAAAAGTATTTTATATCCTTTCTTTATTTAATTTTTATACTCAGTCAATTAGTTATTTTATATATTAGTATGTAAAGCTTCGGCAAATTGAATGAAATAACATTATTATGATGCGATAATTTTTTCAAATAATTTTTGAATTAACCAATTTAAAATTTGATTTTAAATAATTTAAATGAAATGAAAATACATTTGTGTATGGGTTGCTAATTGTTTTCACGGGCTGGGGAAGAACTATTGTTATCAAATTTTCTCGAATTTTGTTTTTCATGAAATAGCTTTAATTAATGCCAATTAAATGATGAAAACGTGTGCCATAGATTGCCAGATGATTCTTGTACAGCTGAGTCGGTCTATGGTATAGTAAGGATATTTTGCATTTAAGCAAATTATGGCTGAGTGTTATCAATGTATCTGCCGTACCCTTTGTCGGCGGTATGTAGGTACATTGCAGTACAAAAACAACAACCGATTCTTTGGCATTTGTGTAAATACCTGCGTTGTTATTGTTGCGTTTAAAGGAATAAAAGCATATAAAGGAATTAAAAAAAGGAAGAAACATGCAATCTATTAATGTACAAAAGTATGAAGGAATTAAGAATCTAATTAGTCGCATGCCACTTTCGACATAGTTAACTCCTAAACGGCTGCACCGATTTCGATGCGGTTTTCGCCGTTGTATTGGAAATTCCAATGCGGTGCTACATCAACATAAACATTAAACATAATTCATAATTTCCTTAAAATATAAAAAAGATTTATTTTAATAAATTGTAAATGTAGTGTAAATGAAATGTTACTTAACTGTAAATGTAAACAGGAAAACCGATTCATTACATGAATAAACAACTTGACAT